>PVKA01038656.1:0-20046 GCA_004027165.1 Ctenomys sociabilis
TTTTTTTTTTTTTTTTTTTTTTTTTTTTTTTTTTTTTTTTTTTTTTTTTTTTTTTTTTGTCTTTTTGAGACAGGGTCTCACTATGCAGTTCAGGCTGGCCTTAAGCTCACTTTGTAGCTCAGGCTGGTCTCGAACTCACAACAATCCTCCTGCCTCAGCCTCCCCAGTGCTGGGATTATAGGCATGCGCCACCACGCCCGGCTCAAGTTTAGCTATTAACTCATATTTAAATCAATGTGTGTGTGTGTGTGTGTGTGTGTGTGTATGTGGTATTGGGGATTGAACTCAGGTCTTTGCACTTGCTAGGCAAGTGCTCATTCTACTGAGCTACCTCCCTGACCCATTAATTCATATTTGTAAAGGCATGTGAAATGTTCAGGACCAATGCCTCCTCAGTCCTCTTCCCCCAAGACCTACACCAACACATTGCCATTAAAATCTGGCCATGAAAAAGTCAGTGTGGATATGCCTCAAAAAACTAGGACCAAGGCCAGTGAGACAGCTCAGTGGTCTACAGCACCAGCTTAGGCAAGAGCTCAGGGACTGAGGTTCAGTCCTCGACACCACAGGACTGAGCTGGACACACTCCCCCCACACATCCCCACACACACACGCACGCACACACGCATGCACGAAACCCAATCCCCCCCCAGGATTAGAGGTCCCATTCAACCCAACGGCTCTACTTCTTTCTATTTTCTCAGAAGGATTAAAAACATCATATCACAGTGATATATATGCACCCAGGTTGTAGCAGCACCATTTCTCATAGCTATATCTTGGAAACAACCTAGATGCCCCAAGAAATGGATAAATAAGATTTGGTATTTTTATATAGTAACATACTACTCAGCTATAAAGAAAGATAAACTTGAGGCTTTTATAGATAAATGATAACAACTAGAGAACATACTCATAAATGAAATGAATCAGTCTCACATGTGTAAACATTGTATTGTCTCCCTAGCATAAGAAACCAGGGGCTGGGGAGATAGCTCGGTGGTCTAAGCACCTACCTGGCAAGTGCAAGGGCCTGAGTTTGATCCCCAGTATTGCATTCTGTGCAGGCCCTGGAACCCTGGGCACTGCTGTGCATGCCACTGATACTGGGTGTGGTGGTGCACACCTGTAATCTCAGTGCTTGGAAGGCTGAGATGAGGATCATTACAAGTTGGAGCTGCATGGCAAGACCCTGTACCAAATAAGGAAAGAAAGATCAAGAGAAAATTAAAGAGTAAATAAGATCCAAAAGGCACAATAGGGAGATAGCTCAGTGGAATACGCACTTGCTTGGCAAGCGCAGGGTACTGAGTTCAGTCCCCAGTACTGAAAAAAAAAAAAAAAAAGGCACAATAGATGTTGCAAAAGGGAAAGAAAGTGCTCAAAAGGTAAGAACAACTGGAATGAGGAGGAGAAAAGAAGAAATACATGTCTATATCTGGTAATCTGAGCCAGTACTTTGAAATTAATAATATGCAATATAATAACCTATCCTCTTATTTTGAAATTATTTTTTAAATTTTTTTTCTGTATTTTAGGACAGGGTCTACAGGGTCTACAGGGTCTCACTATGTAGATTGAATTTGTAGTGGTTCTCCTGTTTTCAGCCTCCCAAGTGCTGGGATTATAGGTGCATGCCACAACCAATCTCAATCAACATCTCAGCATTCTCCAGGGGCAGGGCCAGCACAGCATATCAGGGATTGAACCCTGACTGCTGCACTCTGCATAAGCAGGTGCTTTAGTCTGCTGAGCTATCAGGCCAGCCCTTTATTTTGAAATTCTGTATTTTTTAAAAATTATCTTTAAAGGGGCCCAGGATATGGCTTAACAGAATAAGTGCTTCCTTGGCAAGCGCAAGGGCCTGAGTTTAATCCCCAGTTCCGCAAAAACAAACAAACAAAAAACCTTTAAAATAATAAGAAAACTTAAAAAAAGAAAATCTGCCCATGAAAGTTGGATATAGTAGTGCATGTCTGTAATCCCAGCACTTGGGAGGCTGAGGCAGGAGGATCACTGCAAACTCAAGGCCAACCTGGGCTACACACTGAGTTCAAGGCCAGCCTGGAATACATAATGAGATCCTGTGTAAAAACACCAGTCAAATAAAAACAAAATCAGTCTGACCCTGTGTCAGTCAGAGCTCTGTTTCAGTTAGATCAGTGTCTGATACAAGCATGCTGGTCCTGTTAAATGCCAATCACACTAGACCCCCCTGCTGCCATAGGGCTACTGTCTCTGCTCACTGCCTGTTCTCTTAGACACTGCTTCATGGCACCTTGTGTAGGGACTTCCTCACTGTCCTATGTAGATGTCCACTCTGTTCCTCCTCTCACAGTTCCAGGCCTTTCCTGCTTTGTCTGGTGTGTGTGTGTGTGTGTGTGTGTGTGTGTGTGTGTGTTTTGTGGAACCAGAGATTGAACTCAGGCCCTTGCACTTGCCAAGCAAGCACTTATTCTGTTTTGTTTTTTTTAATGTATGTGGTACAAGGTCTCACTGTACATCTCTGACTCATAGTGATCCTCCTGTCTTCAGCCTCTCCAGCACTGGAATTATAAGGGTCTGCTACCACACTGGGTCTCAGTGGCCAGCTCAAGGTGCTGGGGATGGGGATGGTGTGCCACATGGTGCCAGGGATCGAACCTTGGTCCCTGTACTTGCCTCAGCAGGCACTTATTCTGCTGAGCTATCTCATTGGCCCCATCTGCTGTGTTTTCAATCACTTTCTAGTACTCTACACAATACTCCTGTTTTTCTATCCTTTCTCCAAGGGTGTGTAAGGTGTACAAAGGACAGAGTTTTACTACTTTTATTGGTCTATGTGTGCAGGATATAATGACGACCTTCATGAGGGAGTTGGTGGAGGTGCATAACACATTTTCCTGGTTTTTACTCTCCTCCCTCTCTTTCTACCCCTCCACACCTGGGTTCTCTTTTTCTTTTGACAGAACCAGGGATTGAACTCAGGTCCTTGCGCTTGCCAAGGAAGCGCTTATTCCACTGAGCCATCTCCCTGGCCCCTACCTAGGTTCTCTTCCCATGTCCAAAAGACCCAGTTCCATCGCCTTGTTTAGTGTTTTTGTTTTGTTTTTGTCTTTTTGAGACAGGGTCTCACTATGCATCTCAGGCTGGCCTTAAGCTTACTTTGTAGCTCAGGTGGGTCTCGAACTCACAACAATCCTCCTGCCTCAGCCTCCCGAGTGCTGGGATTACAGGCCTGTGCCACCACTTGTTTGCTGTTGTTTATCCTTCACTTTGCTCTTTCATTTGTCTGGTTCCTTTTTCCAGACCCAGGATCTTACTGTGCAGCCCAGGCCGGCCTCACACAGCAGTCTGCACTTCCTCCCCAGTGCTGGCCTCACAGTTGTGCCCCGCCACACCCAGCTAGTTTTCTCTTCAGTTATAACCTGTAAGAGAAACCATGTGATATTTAAGCTTTTGTCTGATTTATTTCACATAACATTATAGCCTCCTTGTGGTCCAGAAAGGGACAACTGTAATGAATAGACACTTTTCAGAGGAAGAAATAGGAAAGGCAGATCTATGAAAAAAATGTTCAGCATCATTGATCATTTGAGAGACGCAAATTAAAATGATGGAAAAAAAAAAGAAATAGAACAATGATGATTGTATTTCCAGTTCAAAGTGAGCAAACAACATTGAGCAGGGCACGGTGGTGCATGCCAGAAATCCCAGCACTCAGGAGGCTGAGGCAGGAGGATCATGCAAATTCAAGGTCAGCCTGGGCTACGTAATGAAGTGCTGTCTCTTAAAGACAAAAAAAAAAAAAAAAAAAAAAAAAAAAAAATTGTCTCACTCCAGAAAAGAAAATGCCTATCATCAAGAAATCAAACAAATGCTGGTGGGGCTGAGGGGAAAAAGGAACCCTTCTCCATTGTTGATGGGAGTGCTGCAACCACTGTGGAAATCAGAGTAGAAATTCCTAGGATTAAGCCAGGGTTAGAGATCCTGGTGGACCCAGCTGTTCCCCCTCTTGGTGTCTTTATGAAAGAATTAAAAGTATCATATCACAGCACAGTTTGTTTATAGCTGCACAGTTTGTATTAGCCACATCTTGGAAATAGCCCAATTCAGCTGATGAAAGGATAAAGATGTGGTTTTTTCCTACAAGGGAGTACTACTCTGACATAAAGAAGGATAAGTTTAAGACATGTATACCTAAATGGATGCATCATGAGACCATACTCAAGTGAAATAAGTTGGGCTCACATTTAAATACCTCATTTTTACAAGGGGTGTGGTGGCACACCAAACACTCACAAGTGGGACACATGAGGCTGAGCCAGGAGGATCCCCAAGAGTTCAAGGCCAGGTTGAACTACACAGGGAGACCTTGTCTCCAAAACAAAATAAATAGAGCTAGGGAGACAGCTCAGCAGCAAAAGCCCCTGCCTAGCAAGTGCAAGGTCCTGAGTTCAATCTGCTATCAAAAACACATAAATAAATACCTCATCTTTTCTCTGGTGTGAGAAACTGAAAGTGTAAATAAGGACCAAAATGTGTAACTGATACTATGAAACTGCAAGAAAATGTTCAAGGGCCAGACATGGTGGTGCATGCCTGTAATCCCAGCACTTGGGAGGTGAGGCAGGAGGATTGTTGTGAGTTCGAGACTAGCCTGAGCTACAAAGTGAGCTTAAGGCCAGCCTGAACTACATAGTGAGACCCTGTCTCAAAAAGACAAAAAAAAAAAAAAAAAAAAAAAAAAAAAAAAAAAAAAAAAAAAAAAAAAAAAAAAAAAAAAAAAAAAAAAAAAAAAAAAAAGAAGAAGAAGAAGAAGAAAAAAAAAGAAAGAAAGAAAGAAAATGTTCAAATGAGAAGGGAAACGAGGTGGGGGTGGAAGAAAGAAGAAACATGAAAAAAAGTAGGAGGTAAAATGGAAGCAGAGCTTTTATAAATAAGGGAAGAAAGAGCTGAAGGGGGTAGGAAAAAAGAGGCAAGATGTGTCATACACAGGTACAAATTTGCTGTGATGAGTATCATTATGTGTATCTAAAATATACCAATGGAGCTGGCCAAATAGATCAGTGGATTAAAGCTCCTGCAAGCAGGTTCAGGGGGCAGGGGTTCAATCCCCCTGGGGGGTGAGGTGCCCTGAGACAGAGATTGAGACTGGATGTGGCAGTGTAAGCCTGTAATCCCAGCTCTTGGGAGGCTGTAAACAGGTGGATCACTACAAGTCTGATCTAGTAGTGAGACCCTGAACACCCTGTAGACCTTTCCCTAAAATACAATGAATAAATAAATAAATAAACTAATAAACTTAAAAAACATTACAGTCCCCAGGTGTATCCATTTTCTTACAAAAATTGTGCTCCATTGTGCAGGTTATGTTTTCTTTGTCCATTCATCTATGCATGAACACAGGCTGCTTTCAGGATTTAGCTAGCATGAGTCGGGTGGCTATAAACATGGGCATGCAGGGATCACCGCAATATGGCATCATTTACAAGGACAGGAGTTTTAAGATGCGTGATCACCTACTTCTCTATCCTGTCTTCAAAGCCGCGTGGTGTTACACCATGCCTAATAAAGCTCCATGATTAACAACCACAGAATGTGTCAAGCTCTCAAAGATAAATGAAATAATGGAACTAGTCATTCTATTTTACCCCACACACACACACTGGTTACTATAATTTTTTTTTTTCTTCTCCAAGACAAGGTCTTGCTGTCTAGGGCCTTGCACTCATGGCGATGCTCCTGCCTCTGCCTCCTGAGCCTGGAATGATAGGCATGCATCACTGTGCTCAGCTCTTCGCTACCATTTATTTACTTATGAAGTGGAGATAAAACACGCCAACCTATCTGCGTTTTTTCAGTGCTGAGCACTGGAGCCTGCGCCTGCACCTGCTAGGTGAGAGCTGTAGTCTCCACGTCCCTTGCCTCTCTACATTACAGTGCTTCCAGTTACTCAAGGAAATACTTGAGGCAGCTCCCTTGATAGAGAAGTGTGTCTCCTCCACAGCTTTGGAGCTTCAGGTGCCTGGTTTCTACACAGACAGATTTCTGAGCTGTACCACATCATGCAATGGTGAGATCACATCTAAATGCAGAAAGAGAAGGAAGGAAGGAGACAGTTTGCTCTTCCATTCTCGCGAGAACTAATGAGGTTTCACGAGAACTACCCAGTGCCGCCATTGATCTCAGGATTTCCGCCTGGGGGTTGTTAGAGGTTCCACTGCTTCCCTAGCTTTTAGTGTGAGCAGCTCGAGTTGGGGGAACCAGGTCCCATCCAGGCCATGGCACGGTCCTAGAACACGAATTAGCCACCAGGGTGTGGCCCAGGTTGATGCAATCCAGCAGGCGCCTCCCTGAGAGGGAGGGGATTCTTCTGCCAGGAGGAGAAATACTGGTTTACACTAATCTATGTCTTTTGGGAACTTCTGCAGCTTTTCACAAAGACACTGCGGTTGGCTCTCTCCTACAGTCCTGGGTCTCCTCATTCCCAACTCCGTATACTTGAACGCAACTCGCCTCGCCCCTTGGTGGTTGAGTACTCTCCTCGCTCGGCCCTTCCACGCTTGCCTTCTGCTCGTGCTGCTCAGAAAGCAGCAATGATTCTTCCAGGGTAATGATCAATCCTGGAAAGGCCCGAAGGCTGCTACTGCTTGGAGCCAAACCCACACTTCCAGCGGGCCCTGCCAGTCCTGCCCTGACCTGCACCCCTCCTCCCGTTCGTCTGGCCTCCTTGACCATCAACTTCCAAGGCCCTCCCAGTGCCGCCTTCCTGCCTTCCGCATGCGCTCTCAACCCACGGTGGTGGCTAGGCTTTTCCTTTTCCAGGGTGGACGTTCTTTGTTATCTTTGTCTTGCTCATTGCTCCAGCTGGGGCTCCTGGTACTGTGTCGGATAAGTTTGCCCGAGTGCCTTGGCTAGGCCTGCCAGAGCTACATCGAATAATGTAAAAGTGAACGTTCTTATTTTGTTCCAGGTCTTAGAGAAAAAGCCTTCACTTTCCTGCACTCAGTATGATTATAATTTGGGGCTTCTTTTGTAGGTAAGGCCTGTATGATGTTAAGGTGTGTGCCTTCTATGGCTGGTGAGTTCTGGGTTTTCTCATGAATTAGCGCTGTTACCAAATGCCTTTTCTGCTCTAAGGAGATGGAAACATGGGTTTTGGCCTTCTTTCTTTTTTAAATGTAGGGTTTTTTTTTTTTTTTTTTTTCCACTAGTACAAGGTGTTCAGGGTCTCACTAAATAGATTGGACTTATAGTGATCTTTCTGTTTTCAGCCTCCCAAGCACTGGGATTATAGGCGTGTGCCACCATACTCAGTCCCAGTCACCATCTCAGCATTGATTCAATGTCATTACAATTATTTTTGGTTTTATTATTTTGTTGGCTTTTGAACACGGGGTCTAGCAGTGTAGTCCAGGCTGGCCTTGAATTCTTGGCAGTCCTCCTGCCTGAGCACAAGTGTTGAGATTATAGGCATGTGACACTGATACGGGGAGAAAAACTGATCTCAGGTGGGTGACCTCCAAATGATACAGGGAAAAATGATCTCCCAACCTGACCTGGACAAATTCGTGTTCTCTAAAACTGAAGAATGAATTTTAGAAACAAATGAAAGATATGAGCAGAATATATTTATTGAGGGAAAGAAAGCTTCTATCTGAGCAGGTAATCCCCAGGAAGCTGTCTCTTCTGGGAACTTTTATAGTGTAGAAAATGGAAACTCACTTAGGTGGATGGAGAGTGGGACAAAATTATGGTCAACCAATGGGATTGCAAGCACCATTGCTCAGGTAAAATTGATTATGCCCAGGACCAAATGGGGTAGTGAGTCATGTAGCAAGCAGGCATGAATGTAAAACTAGACCTTATCTGGTGTCCTTTACACAGTGATTCTTCCTGGGTAATGATCAATCCTGGATGCCAACCTTTAGGGAGGTGAGCATTTGTTTGGTCTTTAGGTCTGGCTCACAGCAGGAACATCAGTCCCTTCCAGTTGTAGGGTGTCTGTCTGGTCTTTGTTATCTTCTTTGAGGGCCTGACCCTGTCTGACTGCCTATAATATTTCTATCTAACTCAGGCTGCCTGTAACAACACCATGCCTGGCCTCATTAAGATTTTTCTAGTACTACCTGTTTGCTGTCCACCATGATTATATTCGCTGTGGGGATTTGGTCCATATAGGAGTTCCCACTGTGCGGTTACCCCTGCCCTACATCTCTGAGTCTCCTTCCCATTTGCAAAAGATCCACTCCCCCTTTTTGTATTTTCATTTTTCAATTGTGCTTTATTTCTTCAATAGGCCATCTTTTAATGGATACACAGCACTTTTACTTGGCATCAATTATGATTTCATTTAGAAATAATTTGGCTGTAGCATATCAGCTGGCATGATTACAGATCTCTCCATTCCTTGGGGTGACTCTGCCAACAGGGGAAAGGTTCCATTCTGTTCCAGTTTGTGTTGCTGTATAGGTCCATGCAGCAGTACAGAATGTGGCTCCACTAACTAATACAGGATTACCATATTTGTCATGGAAATCAGGTGTACGTTTCTGGTGGCTCTGCCTTGTTACCATTTGTTGAACGCTCCAAACTGGAAAATGACCTAATGCGTTTTTGGTCAAGGAAAACATCATGGAGTTGAAGGTTGAAACTGTGGTTACTGCAGCTGCTGGCTTGGTGCAAATTATTTCCAGATACCCTTGCAAAGAGTTTGCCTTTTAATTTGTTTATATCTTGGGTTTCTCATATAAGAAAAACCATGAAGTATTTCAGCTTATGTGTCTTAATTTATTTCACTTAACATTAAGGTCCCAAGGTAAATCCATTTTCCTAAGAAAGACTAAGATTTATCCTTGTTTATGGCACAGTAATAGTCTACTGCTGTGTGTAAATACCATATTTTTACTATCCATTCATTTGTTGGTGAATATATAGGCCTCTTCCAAGATTTAGCTGCTACAGAGGTAGGTAGGTATTCAGGTATCCATGTAACATGAGGTCTTTAATTTTCTCAGGAAGATACCTAGAAGGGAAGTACCTGGGTCAAATGGAATTTCTAGGTTTTTTTTTTTTTTTTTTTAAACTCTCTATACTGATTTCTATAGTTGTTGTACAAATATACATTCCCAGAGCCGGACATGGTGGTGCATGCTGGTAATCCCAGCACTTGGTAGACTGAGGCAGGAGGATCCTTGGAAGTTTGAGGCCAGCCTGGGCTACTAAGTGAGTTCAAGGCCAGCCTGAACTGTACAGCCAGATCCTATCTCAAAAAAAAGACAAAAAATAAGGCTAGGGAAATAGCTCAATGGTCTAAGGGCCTGCCTAGCAAATGCAAGGATCGAAGTTCAATCCCGAGTACCACATGCTGTGCTGGCCCTGAGATCCTGGGTACACTGTGCAGGCCACTGAAACCACACATGGTGGTACATGCTTGAAATCTCAGCACTGGGGAGACTGAGACAGGAGAATCACTGTGAGTCTGAAATAGATTTTAAAAAATTAAGGTTTTTTTAAAAAAGACAACAAAACAAAATACATTTCCACCAATGGTACAGCATTCTTTTTTCTTCTCTCTCTCTCTCTTTTCAGTACTGGGAATCAAACTCAGGACTTTGAGTTTGCCAGGCAAGTGCTTAAGCCTCTGAGCTATCTCCCTGGCCCCAGGATTCCTTTCCTTCTGAAGCATTGACACCATTTGTTATTGTTTGGTTTCTTGGTGATGGCCCTTCTTTCTAGAGTAAGATGGAATATCAGTGTGTCTTAAAAAAAAAAAAATTAGCATTTAAAAATATTTATTTATTTATTTGGTATAGGATCTACCTATGCAGCTCAGATTCATAGTGATCCTCCTGTTTCAGCCTCCCCAGCACTGAAATTACAACTGTGTGCCACCACACCAAATTTCAGGGCCGGCACAGTGTGTGGTACTGGAGATCAAACTCAGGACCTTGCCTTTGCCAGGCAGGTGTTTAGACTGCTGAGCTATCTTTTTAGCCTCAGTGTTGTTTTTTTATTTCTTTTCCTTCAGTGTTATTTTTAATTTGTACTTCTCTGATGGCCAGAGATGTTGGACATTTTTTTCATGCATTTACTTTCACACCATTTGTACTTCTGAGAATTCATTTTTGTTCCCTATTTTTATTGGGTCTTTTATTTTGGAGTGTTTTTTCTTCCTCCTTTTTTAGTTCTTGATATATTCTAGGTAACAGTGGTCTGGCTAGGTGTAAGTGGCCATTCCCCCCTCCACCATTCTGTAGGCTTTTAATTCACTCGGTTGTTTCCTTTGCTGTGCAAAAGCTTCTTAATTTGATATGATCCCACTTGTTGATTCTATTTTTTTGGTGGAACCAGGGATTGAACTCAGGCCCTTCCACTTGCCAGGGAAGTGCTTATTCCACTGAGCCATTTCCCTGGCCACCCCCACTTGTTGTTGATTCTTGATCTTCTTTTGCAGTTGGGGTTCTGTTTAGAAAGTCCTTGCCTATGCCTAAGTCTTTAAGAGTTTTGCCTATTTTATCTTCCAGAGACTACATGTTTCTGTGTTAATATTTAGATCTTCGATCTATTTTGATCTTGATTTAGTAGTGAGGTGATAGAATTGCGCTATGATCTGATAATACACATTGGGTAATTTCAATTGTTTTGTATTATTGAAGCATGCTTTATAAGATAGTATGGTCTGCTTTGGGGAAAGCCCTGTGTGCTGCTGAGAAGAAAGTTTATTCCTTGGTTGGATGGAATACTCTCTAGATACCTATTAAGTCCATCTGCTTGAAGGTTTGATTCAACGCTCATATTTGTCATTTTTTGTCTAGTTGATCTGTTTGTGAAAGTGGGCTATTGAGGTCATCCTCAATAAATGTAATGATCTGATCCTTTTTTTCTCAGATCCTTTCTGTCTAGAAGTGTTTGTTTCGTGATGTTGGGAGAGCTGGTGTTTGGGGCACATATACTTGTTATTGTTAGCCATGCCTTTGAATTGTTACTTTGAACAGTGTGTAGCAGCGTTCTTTGCCTCTAATGATCAGTTTTGGCTTGAGGTCCACTTTGTCTTAAATTAACATAACTACTCTTGCTTCTTTCTGAGTTCTGGCTGCATAGACTATTGTTTTCCATCCTTTTAGACTATAATTTTCCTTTTTGGATTTTAATGTGTTTATCATATTCAGCTTTTAGGGGCTGGGGAGATGGCTCAGTGGAATAAGTGCTTCCCTGGCAAGCACAAGGGCTTGAGTTCAATCCCCGGTTCTGCCAAACAAGACATATTCAGCTTTTAACCATTACATCTCTGCAGCAGCAATGAGTCTACTGAGACCTGGAGAGGCTCCTGAAAAGAGGGGAAAATGCAAACGGAATGTTTTCCTTGTGACTGAGTCAGATGCTCCCTCCAAATCCAGCATTAACAGCAGCTACTGGGATTTTTTTCCTCCTTCTGTCTCTAGTTGGCAGTGTCCAAATAGGAACCCTCTTCCAGCCTAGCTAGAGTTCCCAAAATGATTGCTTTTTTTGTGTGTGGCCAGCTCAGACCCCCCTGGAGGTGGGCTGCTGCAACATGTGGTGCCGGGGATTGAACCACAGTCCCTGAACACTTGCCTAAGCAGGTGCTTTCGACCACTGAGCTGTCTCGCCGGCCCTCACAATGAATTTTTTAAAATGGCTGGATTATAGCTAAGTGTGAAGACCCTGGGTTTAATCTCTGGTAGTATTATAAATGGCACACACATCTATAAATGTATATTTGTGGGGGTCAGGGAGATGACTCAGTGGAATAAGCGCTTCCCTGGCGAGCACAAGGGCCTCAGTTCAATCCCTGGTTCCTCAAAAAAAAAAAAAAAAAAAAAAAAAAAAAAAAAAAAAAAAAAAAAAAAAAAAAAAAAAAAAAAAAAAAAAAAAAAAAAAAAAATATATATATATATATATATATATATATATATATATATATATATATATTTGTGGTTAAAAATTATAATATCTGAAATACCTTTGTGGGTCCCTTTCGGGTCTATTTCTGTAGTCAGCTTTAGATTTTAGTATAATAGCAACATCTGAAGCTGGGAATAGTAGCACATGCCTGTAACCCAGCACTTGGGAGGCTGAGGCAAGAAGGTCACCAAGAGTTTGAGCCCTGCCTGGGCTATGTAGTTCAAGGCAAGCCTGAAGTACATAGTGAGTCCCTTTCCCACCAAAAAAACAGTAACATCTGATATGACTATAAGGCACACAATAAGAAAACGGAATGTTTGCAGACTCCCATAGGAAATTCAGGGGCTGGGGATATAGCTATGGGCCATTTTGTTGTAACTGGTGTTTTTGTTTTGATTTATTTCCTTTTTATGTATTTAGTACAGGGTCTACAGATCTCACTGCACAGATTGGACTCATAATGATCTTCCTGTTTTCAGCTTCTCAAGGGCTGGGATTACAGGCATGTGCCACCATACCCAGTCTCATTCACTGTCTCAGTGTGCTCCAGGGGCAGGGCCAGCATGGCACCCTGAGGATTGAAGCCTATTCCCTGTGCCTTCCTAAGCAGTCACTTAGTCGGCTGAGCTATGTGGCCGGCCCTGTTTTAGTTTTTTGAGACAAAGTTACACTATGTAGCTCAAGCTGGCCTTGAACTCAGATATCCTCCTGCTCCATCCTTCTGAGTACTGGAATTATAGGCATGTGCTACCCATTGCCTAGGTCTTGTTCACATTTTAAAATGAATTTCTAGAGCTTAACAAATGGCTTAAGGCTGTAATCCCGACACTTGGGGGGGGCAAGGCAGGAGGATTTGCAGGAATTCAAGGCCAGCCTGAACCACATGATGAGACCCTGTCTGAAAAAAAGAAAACAAAACAAAATGACAAGTTTGTTTTTTTTTTTTGTCTTTTTGAGACAGGGTCTCACTATGCAGTTCAGGCTGGCCTTAAGCTCACTTTGTAGCTCAGGCTGGTCTCGAACTCACAACAATCCTCCTGCCTCAGCCTCCCCAGTGCTGGGATTACAGGCATGAGCCACCACGCCCGGCTTCCAAAATGACAAGTTTGAAGAATGTGAACTATCTCCAAGGCCCCATATGTTGTTCTCAGGCATAGGAAGGAAAATCTGGAAGGACAGAAGCGAGGCAGAGTGACCACTGCAGCTTCCTGTGAAAAATGCAAGTTATGCCCGGCCATCATCTCCGAACCTTCGGGTGTCCTCAGCCTTCCACCGAGCCTCAAGCCCTCTAAAATATCCTTGCAAAAGTGCCTGTTTGAAGAGTACAAGCGCAGTGCTCCTCAAGTACTGGGTAAGCTCGAGAAGGTCCTGGAGAGATACACAGAGCGCAGCATGCCGCTGCCTATGGGCCTCCTCAACCTGGTGGACAACGATTGGTCAGACCTGGGGGACACCTCCCAGCACCAGCCCCCCAGTGAGCAAGGGTGGCCTGCAGACCCTGGCAAGCCCAAGCAATGCAAAGCCCGCAGCAGCCCCAGGAAAGGCCTTCCTAAGGCAAGTCATCTGCCTAAGGCAAAACAAGTGGACCACATTTCAGGCAGCAAATCCATGAAAAGACCATGTGAGTAGAAGTTACTGGTTCGATTGATTTATTTATTTGGTGCCAGGAATCAAACTCAGGACCTTGCACTTGGCAAGCAGGTGCTGTACCACTGAGCTATATTCCCAGCCCCACTGGTTAGATTTATAAATAATGCTTTGGGACAAGGAATAAAGACTATAAGGAAGTTAGATACTGATAAAACTTTGCATTAGTGTCACTGAGTATGTCAGTTACTCTAGCAAGTCATTGATGGATAGGAGGAGACTAACACAGAAATGATTGTGTTTCCCATTAAATAAGGCATCTGTTGGGCTTTTACTAAATTACACCTGATATGGAGCTTCTGCCTCCAGGTGTTCCTGTGGTGGTCTTGTAACAGTGAGGTCTGACAGAAACAAAGATGGCCACCTGCTTTCTTTTGCTGGGTGCCTTGAACCCACGTCCAAGCTGACCTGGAGCTCTGATTGCCCAGCCTGGGCCCTGACTCACTGCAGTCCTCCCATGATGGCTAAGCCTCGTTAAGCACCAGCAGGCTTCTGACTATACCCGTTGCTATGGAAGGAAGAGAAAGGTGCCGTGCATGCTTCTCGCTCACTGGCCTGTGGAAGGGCAGCTCTTCAGACAGTGCGTTAGGCTGGGGAGACAGCTCAGTGGAATAAGCATTCCCTGGCAAGCACAAGGGCCTCAGTTCAATCCCTGGTTCTGCCAAAAAAAAAAAAAGGAAAACAAAAAAAGTGTTCAGACAGTGCGTAAATGAAGCACCATTCCATAAATCATCATGCAGAAGAGGCTTATGGTCAGAGGGCTGAGGCACTGCCAGAACAAATCGTGGGAGTATCTGCAGGGTCGTTGTTGGTGTTTATGGAATCTTTGTTCATGTCCTGCAAGGATATTAAATTTAGCTTTCTCTTTTTTTTTCTTTTTGGTCTTTTTGAGATAGGTTTTTTGTTTTTTTTTTCAGGACCAGGGATAGAATTTGGGACCTTGTGCTTGCCAGGCAGAAGCTGGAGCCACTGAGCTATCTCCCTGGTCCTCCACAGGCTGGTCTTGAACTTGCAATGATCTTCCTACCTCAGTCTCCAAGTACTGGAATTAGAGATATGCACCACCATCTGCCTAAAGATATTAGATGTGACACAATGGTGCACTTGTGTAATTCCAGCACTCTGGAGGCTGAGGTGCAAGGACTGCCTTGAGTTTGAGGCCAAGGAAGCCTAGCAAGCAAGACCCTGTCTCCAACAACAACAACAAAATCTAACACTGACCATTTAATTTTCTGTTGATGAGGCTCCAATAACACGCTTGTCTTCTCTCCCCCTTTGTCTCCCTCTCCTTCTTCCTTTTGTCCTAGCTCTTGCCAGCCTCCACCATGATGACCACCTAGAGAACAGCTCCCCTAATGTCATCCACTTCTCCATGTCATCCAAGATCTGTCTAGAAAAGGGTAAGATCCTTCGCTGCTCAGAAGCATGGTCAATGCTGCCGAGCGACAGAGTGAGCAGTGGTCACTTCCAGGTTCTGAGTTCGGGGTTTGAACTAGGGCTTTAAACCTGAGCTTATAGCCCCAGGGCTCCTTCATTATTTCTAGAGACAAGCTGTTGCTAAATTGCCCAGGCTGGCCTTAAATTTGTAATCCTCCTGCCTCAGCCTCCCAGACCCCTGAGATTATAGTTGTGTACTCCCACATCTGGCAAGAATTGCTGAAATCATCTTGATTTGGAGAATGTGCTGGCATGCCTTGTGTCCCCTACACAACTCCCTACCCCCTGGGTGTGCATCAGAGTTGTACCCTTGGAGAGGTGGGAATGTGGGATGGGCCATGCTTCCTGGATGGACCAGGAAATAGACTCTGGTGCTAAGAACAACCCACTGGTGGGACAGCAAGTCATGGCAAGAGGTGCCACATGTTACAGAGCGGCCACGTGGCCCTGGGCAGGAGGTGAGATGGGGCAGTCTGTGGACAAGGAGCAAGACCTGATGGGACTCATCCCAGATCAGGAGGCTGGGCATCCCTGGACCCGTAGTTGTTCCCAGGGAGACTAGGGTAGCTGCCACAGTCCCAAGGGGATGAGCCTGAATGTGATTGTGGTTGCAGATTTAGACAGCTTGTTCTGTACAAACAGAGCTCCTACTCACCAAGTCGAAAAATGAAATTGTAGACAACAGGAGTTACAGTTTTGTTAGATAAAATTAAAGGAGTAGCTCTTGTCACTGGGAAGGGATTCCAGGTGGGGTTCCAATCTGATATGGTGTTCCATGCTTGAAACCTCAGCACTGAGGAGGCTGAGACAGGAGGATCACCGTGAGTTGGAGGCCAGCTGGAGCTGCATGATGAGACCCTGTCTCAAAGCAAAAAAAAAAAAATACAAAAATGTTAAAAAAGAAAGTCCAAGCTGTTTTTGTAGTTGTTAATTTTGTTTGGTTGGGTTAGTTTTTTTTTAAGATAGAGTCTTACTGTGCAGTCCAGGCTGGCCTCGAATTTATGATCTCCCTGCCTTAGCCTCCCTAGTGCTGGGATAACAGAATTGCACCACCATGGAAACCAAACTGTTTCTTTTTCTTTCTTTCTTTCTTTCTTTCTTTCTTTCTTTCTTTCTTTCTTTCTTTCTTTCTTTCTTTCTTTTTTTAATTTTTTTTTGTATTTTTGAGACAGGGTCTCACTATGCAGTTCAGGCTGGCCTTAAGCTCACTTTGTAGCTCAGGCTGGTCTCGAACTCACAACAATCCTCGTGCCTCAGCCTCTTGAGTGCTGGGATTACAGGCATGCGTCACCACGCCCGGCTGAAAACCAAACTGTTTTCTTTGACCTGCTCTTACATACATAGGCAGAGCACAGGGGAAAGATGGGCTCATAGAAAGCAAGTTCTAAGAAACTTGTTGTTTTGCATTTCTATGTTACTCAAGTCCTACCAAGAGGTAGAGCTGTCAACCAACTCAGCACCCTCTGCTTAGGAACTTCCTCCTGGGAGAAGTGGGTTTTTTGGCAGAATCGGGGATTTAACTCATGCCCTTGAGCCATCCACGGAGCCATCTCCCCAGCCACTACCATCTCCCCAGCCCCTTGCATTCTTTTTTTTTTTTAACCTTTATTTTTTTTAACCTTTAACCTTTTTTAACCTTTAAGACCTTTATTAACAGCTGCTTGCAGTTTGTTGACTTTTTTGAAAAAAATCAAGTTGTAAACTTTTATTACAAATTAAAAGTGAAGTTCTTAAAAATCTCAACTTGACCAGATATGAAGCAATTTAAAAACCTTTAAAGATGTATTGAGAAAAACCAGGCTTTTTTAAAAAACACGTTTGTCATTACCAAACAGAGACGTCTTTATAGATAAACCAGGCTTTTTTAAAAAACACGTTTGTCATTACCAAAAAGAGACGTCTTTATAGATAAAAATAATAAAAACCCCATGCTGCATAGATAAGGCAGATAGTTGTAGTTATCTGGTCAACGGGCAAAAAGCAAGCACTTAAGGTCTTCAGTTCCAATCTTTTGTTCATTTCTTATTGCTGGAATTTCCTATTCGTTTCTTTCTTGCTGGATGACTAAACCGGATGATGGTAGAGATGTTAAGCCAGTGTTTACTCAGCCCCGCCCTGCTCGGCCTTGGGAGCAGACGACTGATTCTCAGCTGGTGGACGGCTGCTTTTGTCTCTTTGCCATCTTGTGGTTTAGGGTTTTCTGGGTGTCTGCGTGGGTAGTTGAAGTTTTGAGGATACCAACGTTGAGGTGGCTGCTGACCTTGAGTCCCATCTCCTTGATTTTCCTTTTCTTCATTGCCATCCTCTCTAGGCTGTCTTCAGCGAGGAGGCCCCTGCAGAATCGTAGTCTATGACCTAGATACATATTCTGTCTCACTTGTCTACCTTGTTCTCCTGCACCCTGGTTGTCAGCACCCGCCATCACTTCTTGCACAGAAGGGTTGGAATACTGTAGTCGATGCCCGCAGGGTCTCCACATGTAGTAAGGTGGGAACCTCCGCCTGTGGTAGTACCGGTGTTGCTGGGCCTGGCCTTCGGGAGCGCTCCCGATCCCTCTTTCTTTTCCCCACTCTCACTATTCTGGTAATTCTGCTGGTAATTGCGTGGAGGACCCCTACGACGTGGATAGCGTCTATAATGGTTAGGGTCTGCTTCGTATTTACTGCCTTGAACTGGAGCTCCACCAGGGCCTGGAACATTGGCTGCCTCCGCACCCTTTTCTCCTTCAACAACATCACACTCCACAGTCTCTCCATCTCC
Organism: Ctenomys sociabilis; assembly: GCA_004027165.1. Classification (NCBI taxonomy): domain Eukaryota; kingdom Metazoa; phylum Chordata; class Mammalia; order Rodentia; family Ctenomyidae; genus Ctenomys; species Ctenomys sociabilis. The sequence goes on from PVKA01038656.1 coordinate 17,752, forward strand.
TACACTGCGAAGGTCCTTCCTGGGATTATTCTTTATGGCAATCTGGTGTACAAGTACATCTTTCTTGGTGTCATTCCTGTTGATGAAGCCATATCTGTTTCTTACATTGAACCATTTTACTGTTCCCATAACTGTTGTCCTTGCGATGACCTTCTTGTCCCCGACACCGTCTCTGCCATCTCCAAAGTGAGGCCCCCAGCCCTTTGCTTTCTTAGCCTAACCTTGTATCCTTTGTGTGTGTCTCCGTTTACATGCTTGAGTTAGCTCTTCACTTGGTGTGTGCTGTTTTCTTGAGGCAGCCCTGACTGCCTCCTTTTAGCAAAATAATTGAACTCTCTCATTTGGACTCCTTTGGTGGGAAGGGACAGGAGGATGCAGGCTGCTGTCTGTTCATGTCCCAGGGCCAAAACCGAGGAGCCAGGCCCAGCAGGGTGTGGGACTCAGGACCTTGACTTCTCAGGCCCTCTGCATGTGGGCCTTATGTTAAGGTGTGGCCTCTTTCTTATGTTAAGCTGTGTCCTCATACCCTGCTTTGGAAGAAAGTGACTCCACATGCTGTACATGGACTCTGGTTAGCACTGTTTGGCTAACAGGCCACTGACGGCTGCCTGGGACTTGGGGTGATGCTACCCGTCCAGCCCAGGCTGTGGGGCAAGGACAGCAGGTGGGGGCAACACCCGACATGAAGCGGTCCTGTGGTCTTGCAGAGGAGCTGAAGGGAGCATCCTTTCTGTGCTCAGCTGCGTCTCCTTTTTACAGGTTGGATCTTTCAACGCCCTTACTCCAGATCAGAAATTCTGAGGTGGAAGAGCATGCTGGGAGCCACCGTGGAGCGACTTCAGGAAGTCCTGGCTCGCATGTACGGCCCCAGTCCGCACTCTGCTCCCTGCTCTCTGGTACCAGGATGACCCAGCTGCCTGCAGGCCGCCCTGGGCCCTGGCCTCATGCTTGATGCTGTGGCCTCAACAGGTCACCTGTTGCCCTGCCTGTCCCCTGTGTCTGCAGGGTGGGAATCACACATGGTGCACACACATGTCTGGTAATGCCGGGAAACTCAGCTGGTGGCAGCCTGAACTGCAGGGGAAGACACAGTTCTAAGGAAACAAAAGCCAGGCCCTGTATTTAAGCAGCTTGGCACCTACAGTGGGAACATGAGCATCTGTCAGTGTCCACGGGGCACAGGCACAGGTAGGAGGGAGGCACGATGGTGGTAGCTGCTGGACTCCTGCCCACGCACCAGTACGTATTGGGGCTGGGCCTCTCCACGGCCAGGGTCCGATTACCAGCTCTGGTCTGTGAGGAGGGCGCCGCATCTCAGCCCTGCCACTGGCAGAGACTGAGCTGGGACGCCAGGGGACCCAGATTCTGCTCCTCCCCACCATGGCCGCTCCTGCTCTGGGTCCCAGCCAGCTCTGCTGTGGGGAGTGCAGTGCCTTTGGGGTGCATTTCAAACATGAGCCAGGACTAGAATTTATAGTTTTTAAACATTTAGAGAAGTATAAGACAGACATTGGAATCCTACTTTTCCCCCCATTTTTACATTTTGGTATATTTCCTTGTAATTTTTTTTTTCTAACACAGGTGTGTTCACATACAAGTCTGTCTCATTCACATACTGGATATGTGTTTTGTACTGTGTATTTTATGTGTATATATGTATGAAATATCTTTTTTAACAGTGAACCATGCATCAGTTTATTGGTATCATTAATTTATGAATAAGGTACTTTTTCCCCTCACAAAGTGACATTGATTACAACCTGCCATAACACGTGCCCACACATCTTCAGGGTACGAATGTAGCATCTTAAACTCTAGTCAGGGCTGGTTGTTCCTTTTTCACTTTTACAATTTTGATGCTGCTGCCAGCAGTCTTCTCTGCATTTGCTCTGAATTCTGTCTTCAGGGCATCCCTTGCTGCCTTTGCACAGATCTGGAAGTAGCGAATGTAGCTGAGTCCAGCCTGTCTCCAGGAGGCCACCATGATGTCGCCAGAGGGGTCGTGTGTCGGACTGAATCCCTAGGAAAACAGCAATGTCAGCTCCCTCGGATGGCCCAGCAGCAGTTTCTTCTTTTTTTTTTATTTTGGGCAGAACCTGGGATTGAACTCAGGCCCTTGCATTTGCCAGAGAAGCACTTATTCTACTGAGCCATCTCCCCTGCCCTATGGTCTCCTATTAGTGAACTATATGTGCAGCCCTGTAATCCCAGCCCTCTGGAGGCTGAGTCAGGAGGATTCTTGTAAGTTTGAGACCAGCCTGGGCTACAAAGTGAGCTCAAAGCCAGCCTGAACTG
>PVKA01038657.1:0-10484 GCA_004027165.1 Ctenomys sociabilis
AAAAAAAAAAAAAAGAAAAAAAAAAAAAAGAAATATGGGTAGAGGAAAAGACTGGGTTACATGGTACTAATCCAAACCTAACCTCACAGACTCAGGTCTGAGCCCTACAAAATGGAAGCCTTGGCAGAGGCCAAAGGACCCACTGGAAAGCCAGAGAGGGGAGGTCCCCTACTTTTCAGTGTGGCTTGGACACTGACATAAGAAGGGCTCTGACACATGCATAATTGGCAGATATCAGAGATTTGACTTTCTCACTGGGGACTTTGCGCAAGTGAAGCAAGAGCAAGCAAGCTATGCATTATCATTATTAATCACCCCCGTTGGTACCCACATACATGAGGCGGGTGGGGCAGATTGCTTGATCTCCAACTGCTCGGACATTTTCCTATTATCTTTTTGTTGCTAATTTCTAGACTGTGGTCAGAGAATATTCTCTTTATGATTTCAATTTTTGAAACTTGGTTAGGGTTGATTTTATGGCCCAAGATATATAGTATTTTTTGGTATATATACCATTAGTATATATACTAATAGTACTTGAAAAACATGTGCATTCTGTTGTTGGATAGAGCAATCTCTATGATCCTATCTTGTAGGTTGATTGTGTGTGTGTGTGTGTGTGTGTGTGTGTGTGTACACCTGTATGTGTGTATGTATGATACTGGGTATTAAATGTCACACTAAGCTACATTCCCAGACATTGTTTTGTCTTTAGTTTTGAGACAGCATCTTCCTGTCTTGCCAAGTTGGCCAGGCTGGGCTTCATGTCACAATTCTGCCTCACTCTCCCAGAGTTATGCCTGAAATTACAGGTATATACCGTCATACCCATCTAGATTGATGCTATTGATCCATTGTGTGCCTGTGTTGACTTTTGCTTGTTTAATCGATACACTTATAGGTGGGCCATGGGTTATAAGTTTAGACAAGCCTGATTTAGACTTTGCCTCCACTAATTACTAGCTGGGCAGTCATCAATGGATACAGAATTAGATTCCAGAAAAACTGTTCTGAGATCCAAACTCTAGTGCCCTAGCATAGAAAATACAAGTAGCAAACATTCATAAAGTGCTTAAGCTATGCCAGACTAAGTAGCAAGCATTTTATATTTTGGTGGGGATTATATCAACATGAATCAAGTGTTATCATTCCCCATTTTTACAAATGAGGGAAATAAAACACAGAAAGTTTGAGTAACTTAGTCAAATAGGAGAGCCAGGGCATATATGGCTCTAGGGTATATGACTGAACTTCATGGAAAATGATGCAATTTTTCCAGACAGATAAAAAAAGTGAAGAGAGGCTTACTGTGAAAGCCTTCCTGAGGGCTGGCCAAATAGCTCAGCAGATTAAAGCTCCTGCAAGCAGGCCCAGGGACCTGGGGTTCAATCCCAGGCTTGCTGTGCTGACCTCGCCCCCTAGGGTGCACTGATATGTTGTGGGGGTGTAACCTGTAATTCCAGCAATTGGGAGGCTGTAAACAGGCGAATCACTATGAATCTGATCTAGTAGTGAGACCCTGAACACCCTTAGACCCTTCCCTAAAATACAGAAAAAAAAAAATATATATATATATATATATCCTTTAAAAAAAGAAAACCTTCCTTCCTAGAACACAGACACCAGGCACTGATGACTGACCTTGCAAAGAATCAGACACACTTCTTTGAAATACATGGAGAAATTTAAAGGAGACCCACAGAATCCAAGAACTTCAGGTAAGACACTTGCTCTGCCCCACCAACCATGCCCACTTCACCATTCCTGTGAGAGGGTAGAATTAAATATGGAAAAAGAGATTCATTGGTCTCTCAGTGCACCTTGGGAAGCGATGGTGGTGAGACCGAGGAAAAGACAGACAAGAGACAATAGCTGGGTCAGGTGGAGATCCTCTTTCTTTTGAAGCTCAAAGCATAAAACCTGCCCCCAACAACTGTAGAGCATTTATTTGAATTCTCAAGAGGTTGATGTCACTTTTAACCTCTCTACCCAGCAAGCAGTTAATAAGCTACAAGGGCTTGTTTACATGCCTCCAGGAGCTCCTACATTCTCAGGATGGCTTTGTTCTGCGCACATAATTGCAGCTGCTCCCAACAAATCTCTCTTCTCTGTTTTTTTAAATGAGGTTTAGCTAAAGCTGGAAAAGATGTGCTTGGAGAACACAGTCCAAATATCCACAACAGCAGTCAGTTAGCAGTCTAGCAGGCAACTGTCAGAAATTGTTGGCAATCTGAACACTTTACAGCTAATATATTACTATGGAATTGCTTTTTATCTTGTGATTATAGTTTTCTGCTGGATGTTTAAGACCAAGTTAAGGTGAGACCAACAGTAATCAGTTTTCACTATTAAGGCCAGATAAGTCTCCTCAAGATTTAACTTGAAATCAAATACAACACTCTTACATCCACTGTCAGTGTCAGGCATCTGGATGGATTGTGGTCATTGCTTGACCAAGTTGCTTTCTGTATAAGCTTGAGAAATTTTTTTTTTCTCCTAGTAATTCTCCTCAGGCACACTATACATTGTAGAATCACCTTCCTTTGTGGTCCTATAATCTCTTTGATCAGAAAATTGGGATTCAGGGGGCCAGGGAGACAGCTCAGTGGAATAAGCACTTCTCTGGCTAGCGCAAGGGCCTGAGTTCAATCTCCAGTTCTGAAAAAATAAAAGAAGAAAAAAAAGAAAATCGGAATTCAATCAAGTTTTAGGGTGTTGCATAAGAGGTTCTCTTGAGTCCTGGGTTCTAATTGACCTCAGAGTGCTAGGGCCAAAATATTGGCTATCTTCTTAACCCAACTGTCTTTCTACATTGTTGATCTCCAAACCTCGGCTGTTAAACATCCAGGAGAAAAGTTCAATGACATTACACTATAATGGAGGCAGTAAAATTAAAATCAATATCCTATCTGAATATTAAACTTTAGAACATAAAATAAAACTGTTACTTCCTAACAACCATGTGTATTCTAATATTTTATTTATTTATTTATTTTTTGGCAGAACCGGGGATTGAACTCAGACCCTTGTGCTTGCCAGGGAAGTGCTTAGTCCACTGAACCATCTCCCCAGCCCCATGTTCTAATATTTAAGTTCCTATAGAATTTAACAGACAACAGTTAAATATCTTTACATAGAAATTAGGAATCAAAACAATAGGTAACATTACTACATGACAATCATACTATTTTGTAACATATTTAAATTTTCATTTGGACATAGCATAGCCTTTTTAACCAATTATCTCTATGTAATATGTAAGAAGTTTTTCCCTTATTTGTTACCCTTAATGGAATATACATCAAATAAGTTTTTGTTTTGTTTTTTATTTGTTTACCTTTTTGAGACAGGATCTCGCCATGCAGTTCAGGCTGGCCTTGAGCTCTCTTTGTAACTGAAGGTGGTCTCAAACTCTAAATGATCCTCCTACCAGTGCCTCCGCAGTGCTGGGATTATAGGCTTGCACCACTATGCACAGATCACATAATATTTTTCTTAAAGGCAGAGGTCTGAATCTGAGCAAAAAGTTGTATCACTGTTATATAAGTACCGCGCGCTAACCGATTGCACCACTGGAGTTGTATCACTATATTCCAGAATTATCAATACATTTAATATACCATGAAATTAACACTAACAAATTGCCATACACAAATGAAAACCTTTGTTTATTTTCTTTTTTCTTCTTGTTTTTTTTTTTTTTTTGGCAGAACCAGGGATTGAATTTAGGCCCTTGTGCTTGCCAGACAAGCATTTATTCTACTGAGCTATCTCCCCAGCCTCTGTTTCTTAGTTTCATACCAAGAACCTCTTTTGGGAGAAAAACTTATTTTAATTTTTCTAGAACACATGATCTTTGACTATGACCAAATTATTGGGTGACTCTGGAAATCACCGAAGGCTCCTCTGTTTATCAGTTAGAATCCTGCCCAATAATTTTTCTTCACCCTAAGGAACTGTAGTTTAATTATCTAAATTTTGATATCATTTATGTCAGCTGGCAATTGAGGTGAACACATGCTTTTAAGACTATAACCCAAATTGCATTATGAAAAAAATGATAAAAGAAGAAAATGATTGAGCTCAAATAAAAAGGAACAGCTATTCACAGAATGACAAATAAGTAAACAAGCACATAAACATCTTACAAAATTAGAGTGCACTCAAGAGCCGGGCATGGTGGCGCAGGCCTGTAATCCCAGCACTCGGGAGGCTGAGGCAGGAGGATTGTTGTGAGTTCGAGACCAGCCTGAGCTACAAAGTGAGCTTAAGGCCAGCCTGAACTGCACAGTGAGACCCTGTCTCAAAAAGACAAAAAAATAAAAAAATAAAATAGAGTGCACTCAAATATTTTCTCTAGGACCAGGGAGATAGCTCAGTAGCATAAGCATCTGCCTGGCAAGCACAAAGTCCCAAGTTCGATCTCCAGTACCACAAGAAAACAAACCAACTATATATTCTCTACCAAATTGAATTATAGTAACTTTAGTAGTTTTTAGAAACCGTATAGCCTTTTATGATTGTAAACCCTCTCTTAACCAACATAGAGTCAAACATGTAACAAACAATCTTATATACATATATCCCAGAGAGTCTTGAGACTACTTACCCCATTTTCAACTGCTAGTACTTCAGTATCCCTTTCTGTCTGTGGGTTCTTTGAAGCCCATGTATTTTCTGGCCCTAGAAAACTATATGGCCATGCTTTACCCCTGATGCACCAGTGCCTTGGACTCCAATGCTGCATATTGGCTCATGCCAATGCACTGCCCTCTCCCTGTTGAGCACACCTGTGAAGCATTCTCACTGCCCACTCGGTCCTTACCAGGGGTCCCTGTTCAGGGCACCAAATGCAGGGATCTCTTGGTCTCTTGATGTGCCCTGGTGTGATGCTTTGTATCTAGGTACAAAGCATTAGGCTTTGTACTCCCAAAGCCGTTGGGGTGGCTTCTAGAGCTTGTGATTAATTCATGATCTAAGGTTGGGATTATGGGTCTGAGTACTGCTGGGATTACAAGTGTGAGTGCTCACTCAGCCTAGGGCAGATAGCCTGAAGGCAATAGGAGAAAAGGAGAGAGGCTTGCCTCTGCCCCTGCTGCTACAGCAGCCACTGCAGGCACTGCTCCTCCCTTTCGCCTTTGATTTTTGCTATTTTCCATTGCCATGAATTGCTGCCCTCTGCCATGTGGCACTCTGCCTTGGAGCCAGGCAACTATGGACTGAAACCTCCACAAACTTTGAGCTAAATAAACTTTTCCTTCCTTAATTTGGGGGTGTTCGAGTATTTTGTCCCAGCAACAAGAGCAAAGTAACCAAGACACTGGGAAAGAATGGTGGTGAGAATGAGGAATAGATAGATAAGAAATGATAGCTGGTCAGGCGGAGGTACTCTCTCCTGATCCCTGAGGAGAAGAACTTGCCCAAGAACTGTAGAGCATTTACTTATATCCTGCAAAGGTTGATGTCGGTTTCAGCCTCTCTACCCAGCAGCCAGTGCACAAGCTGCAAGGACTTGTTTACATGCTTCCAGGAGCCCTGTGTTCTCAGGATGACTTTGTCCTGCATGTGTAATTACTTTCCAGCTTCAGCTGCCCCCAAGACAGATTCAGAGTTCAGATATCTGAGTTTTAATCCAGCCCCCAACCCCTGACTAGTTTCATGATGGCTATGGTTTCATTTTTTATTTTTTATTTATTTTTTATTTTATTTATTTATTTATTTTTTTGTCTTTTTGAGACAGGGTCTCACTATGCAGTTCAGGCTGGCCTTAAGCTCACTTTGTAGCTCAGGCTGGTCTCGAACTCACAACAATCCTCCTGCCTCAGCCTCCCGAGTGCTGGGATTACAGGCATGCGCCACCATGCCCGGCTGGTTTCATTTTTTAAAATTGCAGTACCAGGGATCAAACTTGGGACCTTGCACCTGCTGGGCAGGGGCTTGTGCCACTAAGCCTGCAGTTTTGATTTGGAATGTCCCCAGAGTCCCATGTGTGAAAGAGTTGGTGCCTAGGGTGGCACTACTGGGAGATAAGATGGAACATTTAAAAGTGGCACTTAGCGGGAGACCGTCAGATCATTGGAGGTGTGCTTTAGAAGGGGATGATGGGACCCCAGCCCCCTGCTCATTATCTTTTATTTCCTGAGGAAAGTAGTTTTGTTCTACCACATGATCCCACCATAATGTGCTGCTTTGTCACAGACCCAAAAGCAACTGTGTCCACCTGATGTTGGACCAAACCCTCCAAAACCATGAGCCAAAATAAGCCTTTTTTCTTTATAAGTCAATTATCTCAGATATTCCATTATAGGAATGCCAAGCTGATTAACAAAAGATCTTAGGCAAATTATCCAGCCTGTCTGTGTCTACCTCCTCGCCTGTAAATTGAGGATAATAACAGTACCTATCCTATAGGGTTGTACTGAGGGTAAAGGAAATAATCAGTGTTAAATGTTTAGATGACATAGTAGTGATTCAATATATGTTATATGTTATTTTGTTATAGAAACTACAACTGAACCTAATGTCACAGTTCTGTCAGAGAGAATAGGGGCCAGGGAGATGGCTCAGTAGAGTAAGTGCTTGCCTGGTAAGAGGAAGGGCCTGAGTTTAATCCCTGGTTCCACGAGAGAGAGAGAGAGAGAGAGAGAGAGAGAGAGAGAGAGAGAGAGAGAGAGAGAGAGAGAGAGAGAGAATAGCATGCTTTACATGCCTGCTGCCAACTAAGTAAATCAGAAATCTGAACTAGGTCAGGAAATCCCTTTATCACCTAATTGTGTTTTTGTTATTGTTGTTTTGTTTTTTATGTACTTAGTACAGGTTCTACAGGGTCTCACTACACAGATCAGACTCGTAGTGACTCTCCTGTTTTCAGCCTTCCAAGCACTGAGATTACAGGCGTGCACCACCATGCCTGGTCTAAGTTGCCCTCTCAGCAGGCCCCCAGGAGCAGGGCCAACATGGCTTGTTAGAGATCAAACCCCTGGTCACTGCACCTGCCTAAGCAAGTACTTTAGTCCACTGAGCTATCTCGCCAGCTCTCATCACCTAATTGTGTTCATTCCCTCTCCTCTAACCTGCCCTAAATCCTTCCAGTGGACTCTTGGGAACTTAGGATATGTTACCTACAAAAGTCCCCAAATCATCAATCTCTTCCATCTGTGTTCCCTTGGCCTGCTTGCTCTTATAGCAACTTGGCTGTCCGCTGAAGACACTGCCCCCTTGCCACACTCCGCAGTGGTAGCTATCTTCTTTTCCTCCCACAGCCCATATACCTGGAGATAAAGCAGATGTCTTTCCCGTTGTTTTCTCATTGTTGCCTCCAAAACAATTTCTCTGTTCTCCAAAACCTAAGCATCTTTGAAGCATATGCTAACAGACTATGCTGCTCATGACTCTTCCTTGTTGCAATCTTCTTATCCTTACCAACTTCATCAAAGACATAAGCATTTGACCTACACTTACATTTCTAGCATGAGTCACATCCTCACTTGAATGCACAAGAATCCACCTAGACAATCTATCCAGCACCTTGGCCTCTGGTACTCTGCCCTCTTCACTTCAATATGATCTCTCCTCTATCCCATCTTAGCCAGATGCTTCCAGGGTCAAGCCTCAGACCCTGTCATTGGTATGTGCACCATTTCCTATCTCTCCATTTCAAGCATTTCACCGCTATCCATCTTTCCAGATCCTTTTCTGTTACCTTCAGACTAACAGGCTCTTTCATTCTGCAGGCTCTTTAGTTCATGAATCACTCAGCAGTTTCACTCTCTACCACCCACTTCATGTCTTCCCATCTCACCCAGTTTAGATGCTGGCCATTGCTAGCATCCTTTCTTTGAATACATTCAATCCCCTGGCCCTACTTCCTCCATTTTACAGTACTTGCTTGCGAAACTGCAAACTGGGTTAAACTAAATTCCACTCGTAAGAATTCTTCTCAGCCATATGGCTGGAAATTAACTATGCTGACTGATCTCATTTTAAATTTGTAATGACAAATCACTGAAAGGTTCTCAGCGCTGTCCAACAATCCTACTGAGTTGTCCTTCTCAGCTCTCTCTTCTATATGCCAAACAATGACTTCATAACCTGTCTCCTCACAAGTGCCCACAATCACTCCCATCTTCAGTGATCTAGATTTCTTAATCTGTGGAGAAACGGAAAGCAATTTGAAGAAAACTTCCCCATTTTTTGCAAGTGGTCATTATTATGTCGATGACCCTCAAGTCCCTGTCTTCTGTTTTTTTCCAATCTCTTTGTTGAATGCATTGTTTAAATGTTCTATTATCCTTTCTTCTCCATTTGTGTCTGGACCACCCCAATGGAAGATCTTGTCAGTAACCTTGCCAGATCTAATGGTCACTGCTTAACCTGCAGGAGAGCTCAAAAGAGGGCAGGGGTGGATGGGAGTGGGCAGGCTCAGAGGCACATACTGTGATCTCAGCATTTGAGAGGCTGAGGCTGAGGCTGAGGGCTGCTGTGAGTACAAAGCCAGCCTGAACTACACAGCAAGACCTCATCTCCAAAACAATTTTTTTAAAATATTGTTGCTCACTCTTTGAACCCTTCAGGAAACCACACTTTCCTAGCCCCCTTGCTAGCTCCTCCTCCTCCTACCAGTGTGCCAGTATCCCTTCCTTCTCTCTGACTGGATTCATTCGCCTGTCTCTGCCCTACACATCCATCCTCCCTGTGCTTCATGTTGATAAATGGCACCACCTACCCACCTGGGTCTTGCAGTACAAGCTGGTCCAAATCTTATACTCTGCCAAGGTTCCTTTCTTCCCTTCATTAGACACATGTAACCCCACAGCAGACCTCACAGCTCCACTTTCAAATCATTTCTATCTGTAGCACTCTGATCCCAGCCACCACTTCTGCTCACCTGGGCCACTGTGGTAACCTCCTCGCTGACACCATGCCTTTCTACACCCCATTTTCTTCATCACAAAGGATAACTATAGGATCTAAATCAGATTGTCAGTCCTGACCCAAATTTTCTAGCGGCTTCCCAGGACACCAACTAAAACTCACCTGGACCAGCATGTCTTGGGGTCCTACACCATCTCCCCAACTTTTCTTCTGTCCCTCAGCAAGTTTCAGCCACTTTTCACCCTTTTCTGTGTCCACAGGGGCTGAAGTTCATTCCTCAGGCTTTTATACTTGCTATCCCCTTCCTAGAACAGTCTTCCTCTAAAAGCTTATTTTCTGAATGTCGCTCCTTCAGAGACCTTCCCTGACCTCCCCAAGTACCTGTTACTCTGTCTCTCTCATTTGTATATCTATGGATCACTATCTGTTTCTCCCAGTTGAATCCCTGGCGTGTTCCACGATACCTGGTATGAAGTCAAACTCAATAAATCTATATTGTACGAAAAAGAAAAGAGCTAGAGAATGAAATAACAGGCAAAGAAACAAAAAGCCTCAGGAAAAATAGCTTTGGTTAAAGCCAGCTTAAATTGCCAGTGCTTTGTGTGGCTGACATAGCGCAGCAGTTGCCGGGACAGAAACAGGAGCCTAATGGGCCTGCGCACAAGCGCCAACTTGACTACTTCCAGCGTCGTTATCTTATGCAAGTTACTCAGACTCTCTGAGTCACATAGGGGCTGGGGAGATGGCTCAGTGGAATAAGTGCTTCCTGGCAAGAGCATAGTCCTGAGTTCAATCCCTGCTTCCACCAAAAAAATAAAAAACAAACAAACAAACAAAAAATTTACATACATTCATTAAATAAATACTCACTGAACACTTCCTTTGTGACTGGTGCTGTTCAGGGATGATAGTGAAGATTTCATAAAATAATGTATGAAAAGCCCCTAACACAGGTACAAATTCCCTATGACGAATTTATATCTAATATTTACATATATATATATATATATATATTTTTTTTTTTTTTTTTTGAGACTGGGTCCTGCAGTACAGGTTGGCATTAAGCTCACTTTGTAGCCCAGGCTGGTCTGGAAACTCACAATTCTCTTGCCTCAGCCTCTCAAGTACTGGGATTATAGGTGTGCACCACCACATCCAGCTAAAAATTGTTTTGTTTTGTTTTGTTTTAAATAAGAGGTCCGGCGAGATAGCTCAGCAAACTAATGTGCCTGCGTAGGCAAGCTTAAGCAAGCATGGGGACAGCAGTTCAATCCTAGCACCACATGCTACAGATAGACTGAGCCCCCAGGATGGAATGAGCCGGCCACAGTCCAGGCATAGTGGCACACACCTGTAATCCCAGAGCTGGGAAGGCTGAAAACAAAAGGATCAGCTCGGATCATGAGTCCGAGCTGCACAGTAAGGCCCTGCAACAACCAAATACATAAAACAATAATCATAAAAAGAAAATGACCTTAGCACCAGACCTATGTCATTACAGAATACTAAATAATCTATCAGTTGTGCTCATTTCTTCAAGTTCTGCTATGATACATTTTTACTATCTGTTTATAGTCATTTGCATTTGCCATTTAGATTTTCTCATACAT
>PVKA01038658.1:0-20078 GCA_004027165.1 Ctenomys sociabilis
GAGGAGCATTATAAGAACAATGTAAAATGAATAGGTAATTTTATGAAATGTCAAGTTTAAGAACTATTTCTTTATATTTAATTACTGATTGCATGAAAAGTGCCTTTTGGAGGACTAATTCCATATGTGCTCATTATGTTACTGAACTGAACAAGTTTATACAATATTGTTTAAAATATTAAACATCTTTCACTTAAAACACAATGTGCAAGACTTTGTTTAAAGTAAGATTATGAGGCATTATTTTTCAAAACCTTCTTTTTCTAGGTGCCTATTACACAAAATGCCATTTGGTGTGTGTGTGTATGTGTGTGTGTGTGTGCGCGCGCGCGTGTGCGTGTGTGTGCGTGCATGCGTGCGTGAGTGCGCTCACATGTGCACACACACACTGGGGATCACACCCAGAGCCTCACTGATGATAAGAAGGAAGCATCTACCAACTGAGCTACATTCTTTGTTCTTTTCATAAATTTTAATGGAAATTTGAACTTTCTGGATGCTGAGTTCAAAATGATCTTCCCTTAGTACCCTTTGCTGAAACCACACGTTGCTAAGGAAACACAAACTAATTTCATAAAGCTAAGACATACATACATAAGACATTAAAACTCTATGAAAAAAGCCACAGCATGCCGCTTGTTCAGATAAAGATTTTCTTTAATAGAATTTACTTTTAGAGAAGTTTTGGGTGAATAGCAAAGTCCAACAAATGGTGCAAGATAATCATGATTTTTTTTTGATAATCATGATTTTTTTTTTTTATAATCATGATTTTGTCAAACTTGATTTTTCTTACAGAAAGTACTAAAGTTCTATTGGGAATATTATCTTTATTTCTAGGGGACTTCATTCCACCCCTAGATCCCCAAAGTCTCATGCACATTCCTTTGTGTAAAAGGCATTTCCATCTAAACTAAGCCTCGAGATTCAAAAATGTCAGGCCATATATAAAGGAGCACAAGCTCGATTAAGTGGTAACATGTTGTCAGAGATAGTCCTCATAAGCCCACTGTGTTGAATTCTAGCATACTTAGATGCTGGGGAAGAGGAACAGAATGGAACTAGAAATGAGAGTAATAACATTATGATTGGCAGCATGATGTTCCCACTAGTTTTCTGTTTAGCAAGGATATATGCCATCTTCCTCTGTTCCTACGCTTAAGACTTGACTGACTGCTCTCCGATCTATCCAAGTCAATCATGCTAATTTATCTAACATAAATTTTAGTGTTTTGTTTTAGTGTTTTGATTAACACTGTACATTGAATTATGTACTATACTGATCAGTAAAAGAAATAAAATCTATTAAAAGAGGGGATGGGGAGATAGCTCTAAGTGCTTGCCTGGAAAGCACGAGGATCCAAGTTCAACCCCTGGTACTTCATGCCTTGCCAGCCTTGAAATGCTGCATGCACTGTGCTGACCACTGAAACAGGGGATAGCTGTGCAGTGAGAACCTGTACCAAATAAATAAATAAATAAATAAATAAATAAATAAATAAATACTGTTTCCGTTAGTCTTCTCTTGTTGCTGGGACAAATACCTAACACCCAGAATGAAGGAAGGAAAGGTTTATTTAGTTCACAGTTCATGGAGGTTTCAGTCCATACAAAGCTGGCTGCAAGGCAGGGTGGCACATGGCAGAGGGCAGCAGTTCATGGTGGCAGAATCTAGCAAAACAGCAAGAGCAAAAGGGAGGAGTAACAACAACAATGGCTACCGAGAGCAAGTCTATCTCTCGTTGTGTTACATTCAGGCTATCTGCTGTAGGCTAGGTGTAGCACTCTCACCCATAAGCCCAGCAGTACTCAGACACAGAATTTCAGTGGATCATGAGTTAATCACAAACTAGTAGAAGTCCACCCCATGACTGCATGAGACTTTGGGAAGACAACTAGACACAAACTATAACATTCCACCCCTAGATCCCCAAAGTCTCATGCACATTCCTTTGTGCAAAAGGCATTTCAAGGGGCCAGGTAGATGGCTCAGTGGAATGTTTCCCTGGCAAGTACAAGGGCCTGAGTTCAATCCTTGGTTCTGGGGTGTTGGGGGAGAGGCATTTCAGTCCATCTCTGAGAGTTGCCAAAGTCCCAAGAGTTTCAGCATTGCTGAAAAATCTTAATTCCCAAGTCTCCTCCAAGATCTAAGACAAATTTTTAGCTGTGAGCCCCTCTACAAAAGAAAAGTTAAACAATTCCAACATTCAAAGGCACAAGATAAACATCACAATTCCAAAAATTGCAAACAACAGGGAATAGAAAGTATTGGGACCAACCCAAGTCCAAAATCCAGTAGGGTAAACATTAAGTCCTGTAGTTCCAGGTGGAATCCAAAGCATTGTCACCAGTTGTGGGCTTTGTGTTGCTCCACCCCATGGCACTCTTGGTGGTAGCTCCCATGGGTTCTCTCTTAGGCCCGCTTTGCTCCCTCTTTGCAGTTTCCCTTATAAAGTGATAATATGATCCATATTCCTAGCTTTTCCAAACTCAAGGGTTTTCCACTGAATAGGCTTCTTTCTCACAGCTTTATACATTGCCCTCCCAGGAGCACACTGCCTGGTCTCCCAGGCTTTCTCAAATTGAGGTGGAAGCCTTGTTAATCTCAGAACTCCTGCATTCTGCAAGTGCCTAAAATCAATGCCATGTGGATGATACAAAGGTCTGCTGAGGTGCTTGCTGAAGGCCAAGGTAATACAGAATGGGTAGTGGAAGAGGGTGGTTCTAAATACCAGCTATGACCCCATAATCAGCTACAGAAAAGAGAATTATAATTATACTATTTCACTACTATGTGGTTCTGTAATAATATTGGTGGATTTAATACCAGTTCTTAAGGATTATTAAAACTGAATTAATGTTGAAATCATCAAATGATTAACCATAAGCATCAAGCAAAAACACCTGCCTCCTGCCTATTTTGGTAAGGGAATTAGTGTATTTCTGTTTGTATGCAGGATAGTTATAACATGTTAGGCACAATTATATGCATGACTTTGTATATGGAGACTGGTTTTAAGAAATACATCTAGTTGTCAAGTTGACAAAGGGTGTATTGTAGTGGTCGGTTGATTGTGTTAATTTGAGAAGCTAAGAGTTTAACTAAATCCACTCAGCAATTCCACACCCTAGGGTGTGGAGGCCACTCTCTAAAGTGACTCATTGCTTAAAGAAGAATGAGGAAAGACAGGAGGTCCCATTCTTCCTCAGAGGAGCCCTAGCCTTCATCATCAGCTTGGACATCATCTCCTGGCTCTAGCGCAGAAACTTGGCTTCTGTTTTGGACCTTCAGCCTTCTGCTGTAGACTCATCAGCCTTCCATCATAGATCCATTGGCCTCCTGATATGGACTGGCACAGAAGACAGTAGTGGGCTCCAGGCCTTGTTCTGAATCCTTCAGTCTCCAGTGTGCAGACTCCAGTGTGCAGTGGCTGAGCATTATAAGCCAATCTTGCAATTTTTTACCCATTTGTACAACTTGCATTACATCTGTACCTCTAGCAAAACCCTGCCTGGTACAAAATACCAAAAGAGCTATTAATTTAAGTATATTGCAGAGAACATCAGGGTAATTCCAGTGAAATGCTTTGGGAAAGTAGATGAGCTTTGAGACCATAATGTTTAGTGAAAATAATCAGACACACAAGCTAAAATATCGCATAGTTTCTCTGACATGAAAAACTCAAAATGTAAATAAAGAGAAAAATAAAACATACATAATAGAAAGTAGGGAGATCTTTAGTAAATGGCACCAAGAGACAGAGAGTGGGGGGAGGAGAAGATTGAGATGTGTTGTATTCTGTACAAATTTCCCATAAGGAATGTGATAACTACATACTAAAAACACATACTAATAAAAATGGAAAATAATTAAGTGCTTTGGGAGGTGAACAAAGGAATGATAACTTCTACTCAGACTGACTGACGATACATCTTTTGAGGAGATACTTTTCAAAGTAGTATTTAAGCACAATTGACTTTCTAGGTGGCAATGAGACCTGAAATGAGGAAGGACAGTTTGAGAGAAGAAATAACATGAGCAAAGACTTAAAAATGAAAACAAAGACATTTGATAAAGAGTAAATAACCTTATATTTCTGGAAAGAGGTGACTTAGTGGGTCATCTGTCTAGAAAGTTCATGCAAATCATATTATGAAAGCCTTGAATACCAGTAAACGGCTCTGTAAAAGTGTCTTACTTATTTTGTGCCACTATAGTATATGCACATATCACCATTTGACCTTTTTAAACAAAAGAGGTTCATTTTTACATTCTTTGTTCAAAATCAGAGATTGCAAATGACAGGATCAGGATACTATTGTGATCATGCTAGACCTGATTCCACCAGGTTCTATCAATTTTATCTTGAAGCATCTGACTCTGATCCACTTATAATATCTTACCAATCTGTTGCATCAGCCTCTTAGCCTACAGCTTTCCAATTGCTCCTCCCTTACCCACCCCTTCCTTGCACCACAGCTACCTCTCCGCAAGATTTTATTTCCAGATTTTCAAGACAGAATCACTGCACATAGGCTAGATTGCTCATTGGCCCCCTGACCCTTTGCACTTAGACCCAACTTGCTTTTCTATCCTCACAATGCCTGACTCCACCCACACTGCAGACAAGCTACCTTCTTACCACTGAAAGCATCACCCTCCCTGCGGAAGACAAGATGGGGTGGGGGGTTCATTTTGTTCTCTGAACCTTTATTCTTCCTGCTTCCTTTGCCCAGGGAGATGCTTTCCTTCTCAGTTCTTTCTGTTTGTCACTTCTGTGAAGCCCTCTTTAATTCTCTGCAGTAATATTCCTTGCTTCCTCTTATGTGACCTGTGTCTGAGTTTATAGCTGCTAACCTACCTATCTCCCTGTCAGAAACTGTTCTTAAAATCAGACACTGTTCTCAGCCTTTCACAATTAGTATCTAACCACTGTCTAGCACAGGGTCAACATTCACAGAGGGCAGATCCGACCCAGGGATATATTATCCCAAGTTGGGTGACCACCGTTGGAGGTACCGCTCCTGGACTCCTGAGAGTGCCGGTGTGCCTCATCATAGGATACTGCTTACTAGGAATCCAGGCTGACTGCAGCAGCCTCCTTACAACCCTCAGAACTGATCTCATCCCTGTTTTTCTTTCTCATTCTAAATGTTAGCTGCCTTACAATGCTAACTTATTTTTGTTTCAACCTCCACTAGAAATTCACTGTTTTACATATTTTATTAGCTTTAATGCTTGAATTGATTATACATTTTAGTTCTTTTAATTTCAATTACATACATACAGACTGGCCTCCATGAAGTTGTATGGAAGAATTACTACAAAGAAAGCCACGCTGAAATTCTGTGTATCTTGCACAGATTCTCCCATTAACAAAAACATTCAAACCACCGTTGTGCTGAGTTCTCCTGGTAGATACCCAGCAGCGTACTTTCTTTGCATGTTACATCACTTTCTCGGGACCTCATGTATTTGGGGAGATTCAGGATTGTGGGACAGTAGATGGTCAGGCAGAGTCCACACTGTGTTCAGCCTTTCTTTCTGCTGCTCAGTCTCTTCCACTTCCGACTCAGGTCAGCCTCATGTGGGCAATTTCAATCTAGCAGTCAACCTTTGGAAGAGTCCAATTACCCAAATCCAGTGAGTAGATAACCTTGGCTTAGTAAAGACTGTCAGCTCTTAGTATGTTTACTCTACACCCTTGCCCGTGAGAACGTAACACCTTTACATACAAAAAACAATTAATAATCCTCAAGCATCTAGGACAAAGTTCCCTTGAAGGAAATACTTTTCTCCTAAGATAATGAATCTTATCACCAGGTTTCCTTTCCCTAAAGCTAAAAGATACCTCTGAAGGTTTCGAGTGTTACTGGTTATTTCCAATACTGGATCCCT
This sequence comes from Ctenomys sociabilis, assembly GCA_004027165.1. Taxonomy (NCBI): domain Eukaryota; kingdom Metazoa; phylum Chordata; class Mammalia; order Rodentia; family Ctenomyidae; genus Ctenomys; species Ctenomys sociabilis. The sequence goes on from PVKA01038658.1 coordinate 5,900, forward strand.
AGTTTTTCTGCTACTGGTTCTATACAATGCAGATTGTCCCCATCTCCACAATTGAAACTTTCTGTGTGTACAGTTCAAAACCTCAACTGCTCTCTACTCTCTCCTACTTTTTCATTTTTCAATTCCTTATCACCTTTATCCCTCATTTTACATCAAAGACACAGATGTACTTTGCAGACCTTCAATCCAAAACAAGCTGCTATAAAATTACAATGTTGTCTTCACATTTCACAATTTAAAAATATAAGCCTTACTTCAAATAGAAATCTACCCCAAAGGGGACTCTTCAGGAGAAGGTCTTTCAAGAGTCCTCAGCAGCAGATGACCAGAAGTAGACTGATTTCCCAAGAACAAATGTATGACATCTTGTGATCAGCTGCCACCCAAGAATAGCATCTCCTGAGTCTTACATTTAATCCACTTCATATTTTCTCTTGTATCTTTCTTCTTACCCTCCTTTATTTTTTGATCACCTGTATCAGATTTTCCTTGAGTTATCTTGGTACCTTTATGCCCATGCTACTATTTTGTTCTATTTCCCATTTGCTATGCTCAGGATCCCCCAAACTTTGAAGCCTTGAAAAGGAAGCTAACAGAATGGCATATGTCCTGAACTTGCTGCTACAGAGGAGAATTTAAATAGTTTAGGAAGGGAGTGGAGTTGCAGATATAGTGAAAATCTTTCCCTGACCTTTAGGTAAAACATTGGTGGGCTGGGGAGATAGCGTGGTGCCTGCCTGGAAACCACAAGGACCCAGGTTTGATCCCTGTTACTACATGCCACGTCAGCACACCATGCCAGCCACAGAAACCGAGCATGGTGAATTGTGCCTGTCATCTCAGCCCAGTGGAGGCTGAGACAGGAGGATCATTATGAGTCAGAGCTGCATAGTGAGACCCTGTATCAAATAAATGAATAAAAGGTTAAAAACAAACAAACAAACATTGGCTTTAGAAACTTGCACTTCAGTTGTTTCAGATAAATGACTTACAACCAGAATCAACTATCTAGTTAGCTGACATCCATAAAATTAGATGGAGAGAAAAGAATCCTCCTTTATACAGTAGGGGAAATTATACCCTAGGCACCATAAGATATAGTAATACAATTAAACTTATTTAACATAAACCAGTTATTTATTAGAAATTCAATCATTTCAGGTAGTACTTAAAAAGATCCAAGGACAAAAGGTCATTCATTGTAGAAATTTAGGCACATTTAAATCTCAGTACAATGGGAAAGACAATTACAAAGTTGTTGGGATTTTCACTATACTTATGACAACTGTACTAGTCTTGTAGAACTTGAGTAAGTTTGTGTAACTGGCAGCCTCTGTGTTTCTATTCACTAGGTTTGTGTCTTGGAAACCAGACTCAATTCTAGCATTTACTAGATGCTTCTGGGTTTAAAGTGAAATCTCTAGCCTATTCATGGAAAATGAAGCTTTTTTTGTTTAACCAATTATCTCCTGAGTGCTAACTTTCAATCCTAATAGGCACAGCCATCAGGAACAACTTCTTTGTAGTACAAATATCAGTGATAATCCTTCACAGTGAATTAATCAGTGAATTTCTTCATTCCTAGCTAGGCAAATTGAAATATCCATCTTTGCTTTCATTAGCTCTGGTGGTCTTTTATTCTGTAAAATTCCAATTGTCATAATTCTGTTTTTTTAAGTTTTCACTATGTTTTACTCTGTGTCTACTTTTAATTTTTATTTTGCACAACACTATTACACTAAGGCTTTCATTTAACTTCTTTTGTTAACTTATGGTGTTTATAGTCTTAGGAACAAGAGTACTCATGAAATAGGATCTTTTCCAGTGCTATGCCTTTAAGTTAAAACCATTATATGAAACAAGAACATATTTTATTTTTATTTTTATTTTGCAGTACTACAGATTGAACCTAGGGCCTTTTCACTGATCTACATCTCTCCACTTTATTTTTTGAGACACAGGCTTGTTAAGTTGACTGGTATTGAAACAGGGAAGTAAAACTCCCGACCTGACCTGGATGAGTTTGTGTTTTCTAAAACCAAAGAATGAAATTTTAGGAACAAACTGAGGCTGAGGAGAAAACTTTATTGGATAGAAAAGCTTCTGTCGGAGAGGGACAGAAGGGGGGCCTGAGCAGGTTGCCCAGGAAACTGTCTCTCTTAGGGACTTTTATAGGGCAAAACCTTGCGGGGCTAAGGTAGAGAAGAAGGGGTCTCATGCTTAGGTGCATGTGGGGTGGGACAAAACTATGGTCAACCAATGGGATTACAAGCACCATTGCTCAGGTAAAGTTGGTTAGGCCCAGGACCAAATAGGGAAGCGAGTCACTAGTAAGCAGGCATGAATAGGGACAGGGTCTCTTTCCCTTGAGGGTTGGCTAGTGACTCACTTGGGTCTTTTCAGGTGATTGCTACCTATTTAGAATATCAATCCCAGGTGCTACTCTTTTAACATCTGTTTCCTTTAGGTCTGATTCACAGCAGGAACCTCAGTCCCTCCTAGAGTTGCGGATATCTTGTTTCCTATATTACCTCTTTCGAGGGCCTGACTGCCTAAAAATATTTCTATCTGACTCCGATGCCTACAACAGTATGACCATTAATTGTAATGTGTAGAACCTGAAATAAGAACTGCCTAGCAGGTGAGTAAAACACAGTTCTAGCTATGTCTATAGATGACTGACAAAATGCAAAATCCACGCTAGACACCTGTGTCATTAAACAAAAAGCTGGTAGTCTGGGCAAAATAAAATAGGAAAGAGGAAAGCATTTTCTCATTTTGAAAGGCTCCCGTCTTTGCTATCACCTTTCCACATGGGGCTCCAGTTCCATCAGGTTTCTGAGATGCAAGTCACCCTGGATACTACACTCTGTGAGTGTCCAGGCCTCTGAGCTTGGACTGTGGCTACACTTTTCTCTCTTGTTCCAAAGTTGTCTTCTTCTTGAGCTGAACAACTGCTGGATAGTCCAGCTTTACAGAGCAGACAATCACAGTGGACTCTCTTGTCTAATCAATTCCTCTCGTAATTTTACATATATTTTCTATTGATTCTGTTTCTCAAGAAAACCTTGACATACACCTAATGTGGGCTTGAACTTGAGATTCTCCTCTTTCAGTCCCCCTGAGTGCTGAGGTTGGAGGTGTATGCTCTTATATACAGCTCTTATATATTACTTTGGAGATAATTTAAAAATTTGTTTTTCTATAGATTTCAGTTCTCTGTGGAAAATATCATCTATTTTGTCTTTTTCTCTATATCATTTAAAATTAATCCTATCATGTAAAATAAAAGCCTTGTCTCATAACTTGCCTATTTTATTATTTTTAGATTACCACTACATATTTTTTGCTTCATGTTTTCAATTATTTCTTGCTGTGTATGAAACTTTAGAGGCTCCAGGTAGCATTTTCCACCAAGGACACTTTCTTCCTTTTGCAAGAAAGGGCAAGATGCTAGTCAATCCAGCAAGCTTTGTGCTGGGTTGGGCTGGGCCAGAGATCTAGTCAGACTCAGTCCACCTCCACTTCATCCTAATTGTTCATGAGTAGTTCTCCTGGACTTCTGATTGACATGTTAAGATATTCTCTTTATTTTCAGCCTTGACATTCTGATTTTTCAGGTGGTAAACTTATCTCCTACACTTTGCATCTGGCAAATGTCTTACAGGGGAGAACTACTGTGCATATGTTTCAGGGCCCTGCTTCTAGGGGGACTTTGACCCTAGAACTCTGCAAGGTTATTGAAGGTTTTGCTCAGCCTTTCCTGCTCAGACCCTCTAACTGCTGGCAACCTCCCAGAACTCAGCACATGTCCTGTGAGGAAATATAAGCAACATGTTATCTATATCTATTTTTTATTGCCAGTGTTACACTACTGCACAAAACTCTTTTCCTTAGTAGTATATCTGAATGTGGATGCAAATCCTGATATATCAGTTTCAACTGCATTAGGAAACACCAGCAGATTAGTAAAGCGTGCTTCTGGGTGTGTCTGGATGAATCATTCAGACATGACCTTGGGTGGTATATCCCCTTCGCTCACTCCTCTCTGGCAAGGTTCTCCTCCTCTGTCCCGCAGCCTCCTTTGCTCCACCACAACCGTGTTACGACGCCGTCCCTTAGAGACAGCTGACTGACAGGATCCTTCCAGACCATTAATAAACTAAGGGTCCTCACGCTGTCCTCACCCGAACGCCGGTGTGCACAATTGCGCAGCCGCCCTCCCCAGAGACGGGGACCTAACCTCCACTTCAACAAACTTCCCAGCCACTCCCAATCTCCGGACGCCGGGTGGCGAGGTTCCCACAGTTCGCACGACACGGAGCTCGGCCCCGCGCACCAGGCTGGCCGCCCCAGCTTTGTCACTGCGCCAGAACAGCTGAGGGGGAGAGGCCGTGGGCCCCGCATCCCCAGCACCACCTCAGGCGCCCGGGCTCTCTTCCCCAGGCGCCGGGGGGCGGGGCGTGGGGCGTGAGGCAAGAGAGCCCGGGTGAGGCGGGGCGCAGAGGCCGCGCCCCGGGCCACCTGGTCCCGCCCCCGATCCGGAACCGCGCCTTCCATTGGCCCGCTCGGGGAAGCGCTGCCCCGCCCCGTCCCCGAGGCAGGAAGTTGCCTGGACTGTGGGGCTGCCGCCCTGCGGGCCGCAGTGCCTTTGAACCAGGGCGGGAGAAGGCGGACGAGATGGCGAGTGTGGGCCGCCTGCTGTGCACGGTGGGCCTGCTCCTTTGTGTGGGACCGAACCTCGGGCTGCCTAACCTCCGCCCACCTACCACCGAGAGGCCCATCATCGGTAAGGAAGCGGCCTCAGCTGGGCTGGAAGCTGGGCGTCACCGGTGACTCCTGCGGACCCTGGGCCCCGCACACTGAGCGACAGGGCTTCGTTTTCCTTAGGATCGTGCCGAACTGTCGTTTTCTTAGACCTTTTTGCTCTGGCTCTTAAAGTGGGAGGAAGGGGGGTGCGCTGTGAATACCTCACGCTGATTTTCTTTTTTGTACATAACTAGGTATTTTCGCTGAAAGAAATACCATTGTTTTACGTGGTTTGGAATTTCTTACTGGTTTACATAAACCCATGCATATATTTACGTAACATTCCTTGGTTGAGGGTGTATTGAGATACAATACATTATGTGTACAAATGGAATACGTTAGATCCTCAAGAAATTAAAGTGTAGTGTGTCTTCGACTTTGTCATCTTCAGCACCAGCTGTGGCTGGTATAAAATTGATGCTAGAGTGAAACGTGATTTTTTTTCTTTATCGCATTTATATTTGGAAACGAATATGGAATCAGTTTACATTAACAGAACAGATATTTGAGACAGGACCAATGAAAAATCATTGGGATTGAAATTTGTCTAAAGGACTTTCCATAAGTCCTTTATGATAAAGACAATACTGTATTGTCTTTATCCCATCCTGTGTAGAATTATTCCATTTAGATTATTTTTTCCTTCATGAAGGTGAACACTATATTCTTTCGCAATCAGAAATTAGATGACAATTTATCACACACATGGGTTGTACCCAGTTTTCAAATGGGTACAATTTTTGAACCTGGAGGGTCTTATTCCAAGGTATTAACAATGATGGTTAGGTTTTTCAAGAATCATATAATTATATTTACTGAATTATAATTTATGTGTCCAAGGAGGTAAAAAAGGAAAGAGATATTTATTTCCCTTTCTTGGGATTAGGGTATCCCTAGGTCAGATACAGTGATGCGTACTTTGGTTTGGTCACCATGATCAGTTAAGATAAATTAGTTGACGGAGCAACAGTATATGAAAACATTACTGTAGAAAGTGTACAGGCATCAAAGGCAAACCCGCAAAGTGGAAGTCTGTATGAAAATTTGGCAGATGTTAATGGATAGGAAGTATAACCTGAGCATTTTAGCAGGGATGGGGATAGTAATTATGGAGGTGTAGTGGCACAGAGTGGAGTGGAAAGGGGTGTTGATGCAATTTAATGTACATTTTGTTTCTTGCACCTTGTGTTGCCATGATGCCCTGTGCACTGAGTTGTGACACCTCCTCTGTCTCGTCTTACTCACCTTTCACTGAGAGCTGAGCACTAGGCTGCTATGTCCTAGAAACAATATAGATCACAGTAATAGGTGTTCACTTTTAGAATGACAGACTTGAGAGTGTATGTTCCCAATAAACTGTCTAAGGGTCTATCTTGGTTCAAGGGTCCCCATAAAGTTACTTCAATTATAGTCAGAAAGGGCAGCACATTTCATGGCATGCCTGCTTGACTGGAAAAAAGTTCGGCATATACCCAGTTGACGTATTTATTGTGAGTTTCCAGCCGTGGTCACTGATCACTGGAGGAACTCTGGCTGTGGGCAGCAACAACAGTAACTATGGGTGTAGACACGAATGCTTAGATAGCAGTTTTACTGGCACATCATATACTTTTGACAGAATAATAGCAGTGGATTTTCCCTTGGGGCCTTTGATTTCCCCAGCCACACAGGTCTTTGTCCTGGCTTGCAGTACCACATGTAGATCACCTCCTTTGGAACAGACCAAAGGCTTAATCAGTAAGTGGTTGCTTGCACCCAGACCAGTTATGCCACTGTGGCACTGGAGGCACATCCTACCCGGCATGTAGTGTAACGCAACAGTGGTGATGCACCTATAGAGTGCATGTTGCAGTAGGCACACTGCAAAGCCCTCTGTCAGAATGTGAGCCAAGCTGCCCAGGCAGGCTGTCTTAGTTACTCTTCTCTCGTTGCTGGGACAAATACCGAACACCCAAAATGAAGAAAGGAAAGGTTTATTTAGCTCACAGTTACTGGAGGTTTCAGTCCATATTCAGCTGGCTCCAAGGCAGAGGGGCACATGGCAGAGAGCATCCGCACAGCAACAACAAAGAGCAATGGCTACAGAAAGTGTCTCTCTGTTTCTTTCATTACATTCAGGCTCTCTGCCCCAGGATGGGGTGTAGTACTCACACCCATAATCCCAGCAGTACTGAGACCCATGATCCTGGCCTTGAATCACACATAATCCCAGTGAATCATGAGTTAACTCTAGAAGTCCCCACCCCGTGACTACATGAGGCTTTGGGGGGACAACTAGACACAAACCATAACACAGGCGAGCACTGGATATTCAAGTTTAATAGCAGTGTTGGCACTTTGCAGTAGGTCAATGGGTTCTACATCTGAGTGATGCATCTGACTTTTGGTGACAGTTTTAAAAAACAGCCTGCATGTAGTACCCTTTGTCACTAGAAGTGTTAGCCAGTGGAAGAATAATCCCGGCTTGGTCCATGTTACAGTTTCTGGAAGTACTTCTTTTTTCACTAATGCAGGTACCTTTATTTAAACCTTTAACTATTACCTTTACATATTTTGCTCTCAAATCAAACTCTTGTGGGATTGTAAGATAGCTGACAGTATCATTGTCCTCAGCTCAATTTTGCTTGGTACTGTGTGTGAAATGGATTTCCCTGTCCCTGTAAATTCCCCATGGGCACCTGAGCATAACAGTGAGCTGAGTGAGGCTTCTTATTAGTTGCCCCCCATTTAAAGGTGAATGTTTCCAAGAGGACTGTGTCAGTATTCATAGAGGTGAGCACTATAGCTTTCACTCACAGGCATGGGCCCAATGTAACTCACATGCACATGCTCAGCTAGTGAATTTATCCTCTGAGGCTGTAGCCAAGAGCAGACCTCATATGCCTACACAACATAGCAAGGCTCAGAATAGTTTGTTGGAGTGTCTGTGGCCTTTGCTATCCTCTAGCCCATGTTGGCCCTATTGTGCCAGACTTCACATATGTTCAATGGGGGACTTCTGCAGGTGTCTGGTCACAAGTACTGTAGCTCAAACATTTTTTTTTTTTTTTTTTTCTTTTTTGTGGATCCGGGGATTGAACTCAGGCCCTTATGCTTGCCAGGGATGCGCTTATACCACTGAGCCAACTCCCCAGCCCAGCTCAAACATTTGTGAGGATACTTATCTGAATTATTTTTCTCTCATTGCTGAGACAAAATACTTATCAAAATACCCCAAAAAGTTTATTCAGCTCACAGATTGTAGAGTTTCAGTCCATAGCCAGCTGGCTCCAAGGCAGGGTGGCATTGCAGATAGGCATTGCAAAGCAGAACCAATTCATTGTGGGTAGAAGGTAGTAAAGCAAGCAAGAGGGATGACCACAGCTCTTTCTATCCCCTATGTCTTATCCAGGGTACTTAGGATGAGTTGCACTCATACCCTTAATTCTGGTGCCCTTGATCCTAACATTGAAATAGAAATCAGTCCCAGCATTACACACTGTAGACCCAGCTACCTGTGAAAAAAGCCCCACCTATATGCATGGGGCTTTGAGGGAACATCTAGACACAAGCCATTATAGTACCATCTTTCTGATTTCCTAGGGTGCTTAGCAGGCTGTGGGCAGCCGTATAGAGGATGGTTAGTGGTTCTATTTCATTTTTTATTCTTTCATTCTTTGCCCTCCAGGCCTACCAAGCACCTTCCAGTCCAAGAGTCAGTTCTCTAAGGATGGCCCAACTACCATCAGTGTCCACACTGCTCTTAGCTCAACCTGTTTTTCCTTTATCCACTCTCTAGCTAGGTGATAGCTGTATTTATCTGCTGTGTGACCAACTAGTGCCATTGGTGTACCAAATTTCTTTGGGAATGGGCATTATTCTTCTGTTACTGGATTTTGAGATGCAGGCATCTCCTTTTGGTGGTGGTTTCTAGATTCTTTCTGTCCTGAGCAAAGATTTGGTCAAGGTGAGCACAAAAAGTAGTGTGGTTTTGTTTATTGAAAGTGGAAAAGGAAATGTGATCTGCAGAGCAAATCCAAGCCAATTAAAAGCATGAAAATAAATGTACTCTACTGGGTGAGAGTAGACTGTCATGCAAGAGCGTAATCCAGTGCTCAGTGGTGACTTCTGTACATCACATTCCTCAGCTTGATGTCAGGTCTAGGTTGTCCCATTGAGAATCTGACCAGTTCCTGTGAGAAAAATTGAAGACAGCACTCTGATTGATTCAATGTGCAGGGCTTTGGGAACTTCCTTCACATGTACACTGGCACTTTTCAATCAACACGTCATGCCAACTTCCCAGTTTCTGATGTCCTAGTGTCTGGTCTCATGCAGCACCTTATCTAGCTTGGCTTTTAGTTCGATCCCTGGGGGTGATTCAGAAGTTTGGAGGGACACTGTCCACAGTATGGCCTACATGGTATTTGTTACAGGGCTAGGAAATAGGACTCCACATGCTACAAAAAGTGTGGCACTTTTGCAAAACCTAATTTTCTGACACCCCCCAGAAAGAGACTTGGCCAAAAAGTCTTCCATTCCAACTTTTTATTGGATATTTTCTTTTTACTGTCACTGAATCATGGAAGCAGTTGGAGTAATGGCTGCCACCTGGTTCAGGGGTTTATAAACAGCCAGCAACTTTTTTTAGTAGGACAGTTACAGTAATTAATATATTACATATTGTTGTCTTCATAGTAGTTATTCATAGTACAAGATGCAGAAATAATATCCCATCCAAACACTGTTAGTATAATCTTTCTTCTCAGTGAACTAAGAGAAAGTATCTGTCCTATTTTGTATGTACACATACATACAGAGTGGTCTTCATTTATATCCCCTTTTTTGACTAGTTTTGTCAGAGGTAGGTATTCCATTGCCATTTAAATATTGTAGGCCCATTAAATTAGCAAAATAATTCAATATAGTTCAGTACTCCATAATAGTAGTGGCTTATCTATAACACTGGCAATGTCAGAAGTTGTTTACTTTTTCATAATTAATACATTGTATATTGTTTTCATAGTGGTTTGTTGTTATATAAGGTGCGTACATGATATTCTGCTTACAAACACTATTAGAGCAGATGTCTCTAATCAATGAATTAAGAGAATGTAGCTGTATTTATTTTTTTAAAGCTGAATTGTAGTACAGTTTCAGTAATTAATACTTTCTACCTTGTTATCTTCCTAGTTGTTGTCCATAGTACTAGAAGCCAACATAGTATGCTGTCCAACCACTATTAGTGCAAATCTTGTTTTTCATGGAATTATGCAGAAATACTCCATATTTATCCTAACTGTACTGTTTATACAAACACGGCATGGTTCTTCCTTTATATCCCCCTTTTATTGTTTAGACCTGTGAAAGATGTGCACTCCATTGTCATTCAACCATTATAGGTGCCTGAACTCGGGGATACAATCCAACACAGTCCAGCAGTCCACAATAATAGTGAGTTATCTGAAGAAGTTGTTGACTAGAGCCATTTATAGCCCAACTTATTATTATGGCCCCACTTTGTATACCTCGATTTTATACTTTTCTGCTGGATGGTTAAGACCGAGATAAAGCAAGACCAAATAACAAAAAATGTAGCTTTTGTATCTGATGAGGTCAGTCAAGTCCCCTCAGAGTTTATCTTGTAATCCTGTATGTCACTCTGGAGATCCTTTGTCTGTGTCAGCCATGTGGATGAGTCACGGCCATTGCTTGACCAGTTTGATCTCTGTGAGAGCCTGAGAGAAAGTTTTCTCTCTGTGTAACACTCCTTAGGCACACTATAGATCATCTATTGCCTTCCTCTGTGGCTCCATAATCTCCTTGATCAGGAAATTTGGGGCCCAACTAAGTTCCATGATGTTATAGTACAGGTTCTCCTGTGTCCTGAGTCTTCACTGACCTTGAAAAGCTGGGGCCAAAATATTGGCTGACCTTGCGGCCCTTCTGTTTCTCCAATTTTTGATCTGAGAAATTAGGTTCTTTTTTTTTTTTTTTTTTTTTTTGTCTTTTTGAGACAGGGTCTCGCTATGCAGTTCAGGCTGGCTTTAAGCTCACTTTGTAGCTCAGGCTGGTCTCGAACTCACAACAATCCTCCTGCCTCAGCCTCCCGAGTGCTGGGATTACAGGCATGCGCCACCACGCCCAGCGAAATTAGGTTCTTAACCATCCAGAAGAAAAGCTGATTACTACCCTGCAGCATATGCCGTTCAGTTTGCCCTAACTATCTGATTAAATTCTTTTTAGGTGCTGTTATTCATTTGTATTGGTATTTCTACTCTGACTTATAATACTAGGGAGACTACATGATATTTGCATCTGTGTGTCTGGTTTATTTCACTAATGAGTATATGTTCAAGTGGCATCCACTTCAATATAAATGCTTCAAGTTTATCATTCTTTATACCTGAGTAATATTCCATTATATAGAAATACCACATCTTTTTCAACCATTCCTCATTTGACAGACGTCTTGGTTGTTTCCAAGATTTTGCTATCACAAATTGTGCTGCTATAAACATAGGTACACATATATCACTATGACATGATGTTTTTAATTCCTCTAGGAAAATTCCCATTGAGGGGATAGCTGGCTTGAATGGGATTTCCAGTCCTAGTCTTTTGAGGAGTCTCCATACTGATCTCCACAATGGTTGCATCAGTCTACATTCCCACCAGCAGTGAAGTATTCCTTATTCCCCACAGCTTCTCCAACATTTGTTTTTGGTTGATTTTTTATGATAGCCATTGTTTCTAGAGTGAGATGGTATCTCAGTGTTGTTTAATTTGCATTTTACAGATGGCTAGGAATGTGGAGCGTTTTTTCATGTATTTATTTGTTTCTGTAATTTCATCCTCTGACAAGTGCATATTCATCTCAGATGCCCATTTTTGGATTGGGTTTTTAAATTTGAGGGCCGTAATATATTTTAGTTTTTTATATATTCTAGAGAGCAGACCTTTGCCTGGGTGCTTAATAGTTAGGAGTTTTTTGAAATTTGTATTTGTTGACTATTTCTTTTGGCGTGCAGAAACTCCTCAAGAAGAGTTGATTCCAGTTGTCCCATACGAATACATGTTTGTTCATGAACTCTTTACTTACTCCTTTGTCTTCAAGAGTTCTCCTACTTTCCCTTCCAGGAGATTGAGTTTTTCTGTTTTAGTGTTTAGTTCTTTAATCTATTTTGACTTTAGCATAGTACATGGTGATAGACCTGGGTCAATTTTTAGTTTTCGGCATGTAGAAAGCCAGTTTTTCCAGCACCATTTGTTAAAGAGGCTATCTTTCTTCCCGTAACTATGTTTGCCCCCTTTGTCGAGGATCAGGTGGCTGAATGTGTTCACAGAGGCCTCTGCATCATCTAATCTGTTCCATTAATCCTCAGGTTTATTTCGTTGCCAATATCATGTTGATTTTATCACAGTGGCTTTGTAGTATAATTTCAAGTCAGGAATTATGGTGCCTCCTGCCAGGATTGCCTTTGCTATTCTAGGGCTTTCTGGTTCCAAATAAATTTTAGGAATGATTTCTCTAGGTCTGGGAGGTGTGTTGGTGGCAGTTTGATAGGGACTCCATGAAATCTGTACAACAATTTTGGGATTATGGCCATCTTCATGATGTTGGTTCTTCCTATCCAGGAGCATGGAATATCTTTCCATTTTCTGAAATACTGTACAATCTGTTTTCTTAGGGTGTTGTAATTTTCTGTGAAAAGATCTTTGACTTCCTTGGTTAAGTGAATTCCAAGGTATTTCATTTTCCATGTTGCTATTGTAAAAGGTATTGTTTCTATAGTTTCCCTCTCAGTGTGTTTGTTATCTGTGTAGAGGAATGCTGTTGACTTTTGAGTACTGACTTTGTATCCTGCTATGCTACTGAATTTCCATATCAATTGTAGTAGCTTCTTGGTGGAATTTTTTGGGTGCTTCAAGTAAAGTAGCATGTCATCTGCAAATAGTGATAATTTAACTTCTTCTCTACCTATTCTTATTCCTTTTATTTCTCCCTCTTTTCTAATGGCTGTTGCTAATGATTCCAAAACTATATTGAATAGGAAGGGTGATAGAGGATATCCTTGTCTTGTACCAGATTTGAGAGTAAAAGATTTTAGTTTTTTCCTGTTTAGAATTATATTAGCCATTGGGTTGTCATAAATGGCTTTTACCAAATTGAGGTAGAGTCCATCTATTCCAATTTTCTGTAGTTTTCAACATGAATGAGTGTTTGACTTTGTCAAAAGCTTTTTCTGCATCATTTGAGATGATCATGTAGTTTTTAGATTTCAGTCTATTAATATAGTATATTACATTTATAGATTTTTGAATTTTGAACCAGCCTGGCATCCCTGATATGAGTCCTACTTGGTCATGGTGTATGATCTTCTTGATGATTTGCTGTATTCTGTTTATTAGGATTTTAATGAAGATTTTTGCATCCATGTTCATGAGGGAGATTGGCCTATAATTCTTATTTTCTGTATCTTTTCCTGGTTTTAGAATCAGTATAATACTTGCCTCCAGAGGTGATTTTGGGAGGACTGCTTCCTTTTCAATTTCATTGAAGAGTTTGAGGAGTGCAGGCATTATATCTTCTATAAATTTCTTGTAGAATTCAGCTGTGAATCCATCAGGACCTGGAGTTTTCTTTGTCAGCAGGCTTTTATTTACGTTTCATATTTCGCTGGCTGTTATTGGCTTATTGAGAGTTGTTATATCTTCAGTTTTGGTAATTTGTACCTTTCAAGGAATCTGTCCATTACTTCTGAGTCTTCTATTCTGTGAATGTAAAGATTCTCGAAGTAGCTATTGATAATCTTCTGAATGTCCACTGGGTCTGTGGTGATTTCACCCTTTTCATTCCTTATGGCTTGAAATTTGTATTTTTTTCTTTCCTCTTTTTGATGAGGTTGGTTAGGGACTTATCAACTTTAGTCTTTCAAAGAACCAACTTTTTGATTTTTGGATTCTTTAACTGTTTTGTTCATCTCAATTGATTTTATTTCTGCTCTAATCTTTATGGTTTCTGCCTGTCTTTCACTCTGGGTTTCGTTTGCTCTTCTTTTCTAGATGTCAGAGGTGCAATATTAGGGTGTTTGTTTGTTCCCATCTGTTTTCCTAATTTGTGAGTTCATAGCTTTGATTTTCCTTCTAAGAACTGCTTTCATCACATCCTATAAATTCCCATAAGTTATTGTTGAATTTTCATTGAATTTTCGATATTGTTGAATTTCTTGTTGAATTTCATCTGTGACCCATTGATTGTTGAATAGGGTGTTGTTTAATTTCCATGAATTTAGCAGGTTTTTCTGGTTTCTTTTGTCATTCGTTTCCAGTTTCATTGCACTGTGGTCAGATAATATGCATGGAATAATTTCTGTTTTCTTGCATACAC
>PVKA01038659.1:0-20134 GCA_004027165.1 Ctenomys sociabilis
GAAGGAAGGAAGGAAGGAAGGAAGGAAGGAAGGAAGGAAGGAAGGAAGGAAGGAAGGAAGGAAGGTAGGAAGGAAGGGAGGAAGGAAGAGATCTAAATGATAAATTAGAGTTGCTGTGAGAAACATATAGAAAAGCCTCATAAAATAGATAAAATCCTAAGAAGTACAATAAAGAAAAATTAGCATGATATAAATACGTAGGTACAATGTCAATTTTAATGCATTACAAAAGCTTGTCATAAAGAGATTCAGACTAAAGAATTTAAAAATCACCCTAAAATAACTGTATTTTTAGAAAAATGTGAAGTAAAAAAAAAAAAACAAAACTGAATCTAATGATGGAATAAGTTGAAAATAGTTGCCTCAGTTCCAGTTACTATGATGTGTTCTTAAGGGCTGTGTTGTTACTGGCCTTCCTCCTGCCCTGTGAGATTTGAACAAGGGAATCCATGCTAGCTACTTGACTCACAGTCTGGCTCTGGTGATAGCAAGAAGGGGCAGAGCAAAATCCCATTTTCAGACTTTACCTGTAGTCCTGACAAGAGCTGGCAAAAATTCTATGTTGCCACCTCCACCTCCTCTATGGGAGCTCCAGTCCCTCTCTCTGAGTCCCAGGCATGGCCCTAACATCTAGCAGCTCAGGCCCAGCCAGACTTGTTCAGTGCCACATGTGGAATTCTGGGACATGGAGTCACTTTGCTCTATATTGCATAAAACATCTTATGTTGCATACTGAATCTATTTTGTAAGACTGGAATAGAGTATAATATCTAAACCCAAAAAGATAACACATGTGCATGCACACACACACACACACACACACACACCTCTTGACTGTTGTTGTCTTTGTAGATATGGTAATTCTAAAACAAAATTTAAATTTAAAAAGCTAATAGAATTTCCATATCTACATGTTACCTGTTCAGGTAACAAGTTGTTCTAACAAGTTCTGTAACAGAAGGAAAATTCACTAGCATGTAATATTAGTTTATAAATATGGTATTAAAATATTAGAGCTTTATAAGTGATACAGAATTTGTTAGCACAACTTGTTACCTGAACAGGTCACAGGTGAACAAAAATCATGAATCCAAAGAAATTCAGTTTGGAATCCTACTGTCACCTCCCTGTAGCAAGATGGAAATGTGGTTTATCATTCCTCAACAGTTAACACTACCTTAAACCAATTCATTGATCAAAGTATGGAATGAGATAAATTTGAGATATTTCTATTAGCATTAAGAGCAGCATGATGGTATCTATTTGCTCCACTTAAGTTGAACACTTTCACAAAATTCTAGTGATTGGGGAAGACCAAGTTCACAGCGTCGATACAGGAAGTAGAACCTGTTTAGAGAAGGAGACAAGATGGCCGCTCCCTATTGGATTGAACTCAGGCCCTTGCACTTGCCAGAGAAGCACTTATTCCACTGAGCCATCTCCCTGGCCCAACCCGTGTGACTGATTTCTAATAGCTTCCATGCCCCACTAACCAAAAGAAATCTGCTGGGAAAAATAATAAAGACATTTAATAAGGTGATCAATTATCAAACAAATATTTACAAGCAATAGATTCATAGTGCTATCCCAGGCTGAAGCAAAAGATCTTGAGTTTGAGGCCAGACTCTGCTACTTTGTCTCATAAAACAAAACAAAAACAAATGAATAAATAAAAACATTAGCTTGAAGTTATAAAACCAAGTTATAAGATTTTCTTTTTTATTTTATTTTATTTTGAAACAAATAGCAATAAGACAGTTTCAAACCTGATTAATAGGACAGTTTCAATAGTTAATACCTTGTACATTGTTACCTTGTTAGTGTTTATCCATATTACAAGATACAGATAGGATATCCTGTTCAAACAGTACTAGAACAAATCTTTCTTCTCATTGATTTAAACAAAAGTAGGTGTATATCTATCCTAACTATGCTGTATATACAGACAGTGAATGGACTTTCCTTTGTATCCCCTTTTTTGTTTAGTCCTGTAAGAGATGGGTATTCCATTGGCATCTAAACACTATACGTACATGAATTCAGCAAAACAATCCAACACAGTCCAGCAGTCCACAACAGGAGTAGGTTATCCTTAGAAGTTATTGACTTGAGCCTTTCACAGCTCAGGTTATTAATATGGCTTTACTTTATATATTTCGTTTTATACTTTTCTGCTGGATGGTTAAGACCAAGATAAAGCAAGACCTGTATAACAAGAAATGTATCTTTTGTATCTGATAAGGTCAGTCAAATCCCCTCAGGATTTATCCTTAAGCCCTATACCACAGAGTTCACAGATCTTTTATCAATGTCAGCCATGTGGATGACTCACGGCCATTGCTTGGCCAATTTGCTGTCTGTGAAAGACTGAGAGAATGTTTTCTCTCCATAGGTAGACCCTACATCATTGATCACATTGTTCTGTGGCCCCATAACCTCCTTGATCAGAAAATTTGGGACACAACTGAGTTACATGATATTACAGTACAGATTCTCTTATGTCCTGAGTCTTCACTGACCTTGAAAGGCTAGGGTCAAAATGTTGGCTATTCTTGCAGCCCTTCTATTTTTCTAATTTTCAGTCTGCAAACTTAGATAGGTAACCCTCCAGAAGAATAGCTTATTATTACCCTACAACATATGCAGTTTGGTGTAACTTCACTCTCTGAATATCAAACATCTTAGGCATAACATGGAACAGATATTTTCCATCAAGTATTGATATGTTAAACTTTAAGTCCCTGCAGAATATGGAGATAAAAATTTAAAAAGTAAAAAATATTTAAAGATATGAATAAACAATTCTATATTTTTTACACAGATATTTAGAAATCTAACCATATACATCATTGTAGCAGGACAGTCCTGTGACTTTTTTTTCCTTCTGTCTTTCTTTTTTCCATTTATTACCCACTTTAAATAAAAAAAAAAAAAAACAGCAAACAAGTGTTTGCTTGAGAGACAGTATAGTAATAACTGGTATGTCATGACAAGAAGTATGTATTTAGAAGACCAGAATGACAGGCAATCCAAGTGTGACCCTTTGATTACCCATTGCTATCTTCAAGCTTGGTTCACAGGTATCAGCATGTATAGTTAGTCAGGGTTAGAATCCTACCAGTTAAATGCTAGTTTCAAAAACCTACTAATGTTTCTAAGCTCAAGTCAAAATGGATTAAAGATCTAAACATTAAAACAGAAACACTAAATCTCCTGGAAGAGAAAGTAGGAAGAACTCTTGAAGATATAGGGGAAGGCAAAGAGTTTATGAACAAAAATCAAATAGCATGGGTAACACTAGAAAGAATTAACAACTGGAACCACCTCTTATTGAGAAGTTTTTGCACATTAAAAGAAATTACCAACAAAGTGAAAAGACAACCTACAAATTTGGAAAATATTCTAACTAATAAGCTCTCAGACAAAGGTCTGCTCTCTAGAATTTATAAAGAAATAACATTAGGGCCCTTAAATTTAAAGACCCAATCCAAAACTGGGCATCTGAGATGAACACACACTTCTCAGAGGATGAGATTAGGGAAGTGAATAAATATATGAAAAAATGCTCCACGTCATTAGCCATCTGTGAAAAGCAAATTAAACACTGAGATACCATCTCACCCCAGAAAGAATGGCTGTCATAAGGAAATCAACCAACAACAAATGTTGGAGAGGCTGTGAGGAAAAGGGAACCCTTCTCCACTGCTGGTGGGAATGTAGACTGGTGCAATCATTATGGAAATCAGTGTGGAGACTCCCTAAAAAACTTGGACTGGAAATAGCATTCAATCTAGCTATCCTCTGACTGGGAATTTTGCCAGAGGAACTGAAAAAGTCATATCATAGTGATATATGTGTACCTATGTTTATAGCAGCACAATTTATGATAGCAAGATCTTGGAAACAACCAAGATGCCTGTCACATGAGGAATGGTTGAAAAAGATGTGTTATTTTTGTACAATGGAGTATTACTCAGCTATAAAGAATGATAAACTCAGACCATTTATATTTAAATGGATGCCACCTGAAGGTATACTCTTAAGTAAAATAAACCAGACTCACATGTATAAATATCATATAGTCTCCCTAGTATAAGATCTCCAAACAAGAAATACAAATAGAAAGGTATAACACAATTAAAAGGAAAGCGAGAACTTGTGGACTGGACAATGAGGAGAAGGCAAGGAGAAAAGTTGGGAAACGTGAGAGGGGCAAAGCCATACACTTACATGCACGAGATGGGTAAGGCAGTGATCCTGAGAAATATCAGCATGTTTTTTCAAAGATTTTCTTCATTATATTTATCTACTTTTTTTAACAAAATTGAAATGTTGAAAAGTTAAGATATACTTTCTAGTGCTTCCTTTAGTAATAGAGGAAAGTAGAATAGCAAAAGTACACTACTTACGAATCACAAAATATATTACCTAAAGAATGGAATTGACATGGGCTGGGGCAGTATCTCTGCAGTCTAAGCACCTGCCTCGCAAGCACTAGGGCTGGAGTTCAGTCCTCAGTACTGCATGCCATGCCAGACCCATCCCTAGTTATGCCAAGTAGGCCACCAAAATCAGATGTATTGGTGCACGCCTGTAATCCAAGCACAGGGGAGGCTGAGACAGGAGTATCACTATGAGTCCAAACTTCATGGTGAAACACTGTATCAATATTTTAAAAACATAATATAATTAACATAAAGAGTGAGAGAGAGAGAGAGAGAGAGCTCAGAGGTATAAGTGACTGCCTGCTAAGTATGAAATCCTGAGTCTTATCCCCAGCACACACACAAAAATAATAACAATAACATGAAATAAGTGAACAAATAACACAAAGGTATAAGACCTTTGTGTAGAAAGAACAGAACTGATCATGCACACAGATGCTTGACCTAACAGTGACAGCGTTCTCACTGCTACATGGTCCTCAGCTCAGCCCATTTGATTCTTTTTCCTCTTAGGTCCAAAAAGGTTGTCCTAGTGTTCGGTTTTCAGAGGTACTTGGGATTAAACCCAGAGCCTTTGTCCTGGACAATATCCTCAGCCCTTTTAAAAATATTTTATTTGAGATAAAGTTTCATTAGGTCACTGAATTACTCATGCTGGGCTTGAACTTGTAGTCCTACTCAGTTTCCCACAGTCATGACCACTTTTAAAAGTTTTGATTAAAGTCATTGATATAGGATGAGCTGCATCCGCTTAGAGTGGCAAAGATTACTTAGAAAATGTTGAAATAGAGGAATCATCAATAACGACATGAAAACATATGAATATATAAATACTAGTTGAATATGATAAGGCTCTAGAAGCAACAGGTCCATCAGTAGATTCAAATAAACTCTAAAGACAGAGAGATATATAAAATTTTAGAGGCTGGGGAGATAGTTCAGTGAAAGAAGCAGTTGCCTGGCAAGCCCAAGGTCCTGAGTTCAATCCCTGGAACCACCAAAAGAAAAAAAAAATTTAAATGAAGGACTTTTTAAACTGTTAGTAAACATTTAGTTTAACAAGTGCTATAATAAGAACAGTAAACTAAAATTAATATATATTGATACATAATACCATCAAATATGAAACTATAAAAACAGAGTACTGGAAATATTTTCACAATCTTCAGGCATTTCAAGATTTTCTTAATGTTTAGTGAGGCCAAAGGGAAAATTCCTCTAGGAAACGAATGAAAGGGATGACTATGTGAAATTTAAAAACCAAAAATCCTTTAGAAATACAGAGAGGCCAAAAGTGAGTGACCAAGGAGGATTAACATATTTAATATGAAAAGATTTTTTAAAATGTGTTTTGTAATCCATGAGATTACAAATAGAAAAATGAGTCTCCTTCACAGGAAAAGAAAATTTGCAGTAGATGAAAAACAAAGGCTTGAACAAGAAGATGAAAAGGTGCTCAGGGTCACTTATGGTCAAATGATCTTTTTTTAATTGCAATGAGACAGCTTCAAAACAGGTTGGTAGGAGAGTTACAACAATTAATACATTGCATGTCATTGTCTTTGTAGTAGTCATTCATAACACAAGATGCAGACAGGATATCCTGTCCAAACACTATTAGTACAAATCTTTCTTTTCATTGAATTAAGAAAAAGCTATATATCTATCCTAACTATTTTGTATATACAGATACAAAATGGTCCTTCATTTATATCACCTTTCTTTGTTTCATTTTATCAGAGTTGGGTATTCCATTGCCATCCAAATATTGTAGGTGCGTGAATTCAGCAAAATATTCCAATGTAGTCCAGCAGTCCACAATAGTAGTGGGTTATTGCATTAATTATTGAAACTATCCTATTAATCAGCTTTAAAACTAAGAAAAAGTAGTAGCGGGCTTTCCACAGGACTGCCAATGTCTGAATATGATGAACTGAGCCTTCCACAGCTCAGCATACATGGCTCCACTTTTCATACCTTGTTTCTACACTTCTGCTGGATGGTTAAGACCAAGACAAAGCAAGACTTATGTCAACAAGAAATGTAGCCCTTGTATCCGAAAAGGTCAGTCAAGTCCCCTTGGGACTTATCCCAAAGCCCTGTACCACACTTTGTAGATCATTATACAATGGAGTATTACTCAGCCACAAAGAATGACAAACTTGGAGCCTTCATGTATAAGTGGATGCCACTTGAAGATATACTCATAATGTGAACCAAAACAGACCCGCATGTGTAAATATAGTATAGTCTCCCTAGTATAAGAACTCCAAAGAAGAAATACAAATAGAAAGGTGTAACACAAGTAAAAGGAAAGTGAAAACTTAAGGATTAGACAATGAAAAGAGGGCAATGATCAGATGATCTCGTGGGCCATGGGAAGGTGCCAGGTTGAATTGCTATTTAGAGATTGCAATGGGGGAAGGAGGTTTCCTGGGAGATGGATGCCTGCAGGGACAGGTATGGGAAGCAGGAGGTTGGTTGGAGGCTGTTGGTATGATGGTGTCACGACATACACGGGGTAAGCCTGGGTGGTGGCAGCCAAAATAGATGGACACAGAACACAACCCCACATCAAAGAGGAGAATGCATGAGAGCACCCCATGGGGGCAGTGGCTGGCACTGGCACTGCTGTCTCTGCCTCCTTATGCCTTGCTTAGTGACCTTGAGGACCTCTGCTACTCAGGAGGCTTCTACATAGATGGATCTCATTTTGATCCAAAATACTGTGAGCTCAATTTGTTGATGGAGAAAATGCTTTTAAAACATTCATAACTTGTGGGGAACCCTGAAAGACATAATTTTTATTTCTTGTTGAAAGTTGGGACATTTCAGAAAATTTAGCTTTTATTTAGGCATTTCTCTCAAGGGGAAGTTCATTTCAATAGTAATCAGGTACAGGGTGTTGCTCCATGCTGGAAAAATTTAAAATATTGTGATTTGAAAAGCATTTTATCTCACAATACCCCCTAGACTAGAGGCGTGCAAGAAAGTGGTCACCCATGATGCAGAGAAGGTGCCCACCCTTCCCAGAACCTGGTGGGATTCCATGGAGCCAGGTTTGCTTGGACTTTGGTGGCACAGGCTGGGAATTCATCTCATGAAAGTCACATGGATGGAACCTCAGCCACATGGGGCAGCACACGTGTCATGACCTGGTCAAGACAGAGCCTTGGGGATGCTAAGTGTCTTTCTAAGTGACCCTGTCAAGGTGGAAGCTAGGGCTTTCAAAGCTGGCATCTCATCTGGGCTTACACAGAGCCTTTATCCCCTTTGTGACTCTACAGATTGACCTCTCCCATGACAAAATGCCAGGAGTTCTTGGGGTGAAATCAAGATTGGGCACCATGAGAGTATGGGAAGAAGGAGCACAGAACAGCAGCGTACACATGGGGACTCCATAGGGCAGTGTGGTGGGCAGCCAGTGTAGCATGTAGGACAGGGGCAGCGCGATTGTGGCCAGCCTTGTGGGTGGCATCCATGTTGGGGTTTCCCTGCCTAAAGACCTATAAAGGCTTCTGAAGACAAACAGGAGTGGCCTTGGAACAAGTGTCAATGGGGCATCGCAGAGTTAGCTGTAGGGTTACAAATGTTTAAACTCAAACCAAAGGGCTAGTGCTCAGGGAGTGAAAACCCAGCCCAGAAGCAAGGATGATGGTCTAGGCCCTGCCAAGGCTCAGGACAGGGGCTCATGTCCTTGGATGAGACACAAGACAGTACCCTGAGTGCAGTTTTTGCCCTCGAGTTGGGGCAGAGAGGGAAGAAAGAGGGCAGCCAGGGAGGAAGGGAAATTCCAGAATGAAGCAGCCATTTGTTCAATCCTCAGTGGAGTAAAAGTCAAATCAAATGAGCATATAATGTTGACAAATATCTCTTGAGCAACAGTCACACCTCAGCCCATATATTTTAACAAATTAACCATCAAGTAATTTGCTAAAGGTAGCCTGGAGTCACATCTGAACATCTCTTTGTCCCTTTAACTATTGCTGGCCAACGGCATGTTTTCCTTTATATTTTCTCATGAAAAGAACTCCCTGGCATGAAGTCAAGTGTTGGCTCTGCCTTTCCCACCCTCTAGACTTTTCTGAATGATGAGAAGGCATCTGTGTCATGTGCTCTTCTCTTGGTTAAAACTTACCATTGTCCATCAGTAGTTGATAAAACAGACCTTTGTCAGTAGGGGAAAAAAAAAAATCAAGTGTCACATTATGGGTAAAAAGAGACACACAAGGCTACATCCCAAATTTGTATGGCATGTTACCATGACTGCCAAGAAGACACTAATTTATGGAAAGAAGGCTGGCTCAGCCCCCAAATGGTTAAACTCCTTGCATCGTGTTTCCTGTTCGTTAGTTGTAAGTCTGTTCCACGTGCAGAGGCCATCAAATCTGGCCACCTGAGACCTCCTCATCTACTTGCATAGGGGTCCAGGGATTCTTCCTGTTCTTATGGAAAATATCTCCAAAATCCCCGAGCTGAGCATTTTGATCTCCTCTGCGGTGAGAGGGAGGCTGAGGAGAGGCTGAAGAGGGAGAGAACACTTTCCTCGCATAATTTCATTTGTCAGGAGAATCTTGCAGCTGACATTGGAAGAGTGATTTAATTGATTTTAATCATACACCTGAGAGAGAGAAATTGAGCCCTCTGTCCTGAAAAATAATTCTAGGCTTCCACCAGAATATCTAATTTGCAGCTAATAGTTTTTTTTTTTTTTTTTTCCTTGAAGTTTGTTGTGAAGTTTGGAAAACACAGATCAAGGGTGATTGTAAGAGGATGAATTGGAGCTCAAGAGGCTAGGGAGGCCAAGGTGTCCCCTGCACCTGGCTGGTCATCAGAGTTCCCGGGAATTACGATACTGGCCACCAGCCAGCCACCATTGACATATTCTTCAGTGCCTGCTGCACGGCATGCCCTTCATCTTGCAAGAGAGCTGGGACACAGACAAGGGGTGGGGCTGTGCTGTCCCCACTCCCCTCATTGGAGTGGCACTGAGGACCCCAAAGGCTCACTGCCATGTGATGTCATGGCCTGGGATCTGGGAGGGGACACACGTCACCAGGTTCTTTCCTGATGAAGGTTTTCATTTCAAATGGATAAACATGAAAAATAATTGAGTGTTGATTCCATCTTCTCAAATTTAATTCATTATAAGAAAATGTTCCTGCACAGAGCTTCTGGGTTGAAATGAGTTTAGTCCATAAGAGAAGTCATATTTATTTTGTATGGCAAAGAGCCAGCGCATTTTATGTCTGCTTCTCTGTGACCTTTTGGTACTATGATTACCTATTACTCAGGTGGGACTATGGTCAGTGAAAATAATGCTTATCCTCCCAGATAAATGAACACTGTAATATCCTTACAATTCATCAGTAAGCAGAGATGGACCATACCAATGTGGGTTCCTCACAGGGCTGGCAGCAAGAGGCACGCAGTAGGTGCTCAGGATGTACTCACGGATATTAGCTATTGTGATACCCTTCTAAACCAGGTAGGATACTTCCTTCCATGGACTCTAAAGATACAGCCTCTTAATATGGGAATAATTAAGTTCACATATTGAATAAGTAATTATAGAAACAATTTCCTATGTGTTTTTCTCGCTTGATCAGTATTTGGCAATATTAATTTTAAATAAAAAGTTGATGTTTCTGCATACCTCTCATACACCATATTGGCATTATTTGCAGGTCAGAAGTCAGAGTAATAGTAAATAGCTCACATTGTTTATTAATATCCAGTAGCTTGAAGCATGGTGGTAATATATAATTTGTTTTATTGTTTCAGTGTTTTCTTTTACCATGAATGGGCTTATTAAACTTCTAGGAGAAAGGAAAACAACCCTTAGTGTTACTGCTCCCTCCTTAATGACACAAAAATATCTACATCCAAAGTGAAAGGGAGAAAGAAGGTTTATTTGGCTCACAGTTTTTGGAAGTTTCAGTCCATAATTGTTTGGCTCAAAGGCAGAGTGTTACATGGGAGAGGGGCAACAGTTCATGGTGGGGGAACACAGTAAAAGCAATGAGAGGGAGGGACAGATGGAGAGATGGAAAGAAGGAGAGAGGGAGAGAGAAAGAGAGAGAGAGAGAGAAAGAGAGAGAGAGAGAGACACACCCTATCTCTCATACTGTATCCAGCCTACATGATTAGGGTGGTAGAAGTCCATCCCAGAAACCACCCATCCTTAATCCCAGCATTGCACTGAGTCAATTGCACATTCTAGATTCATCCACATCCTAATATAAAACCCTATGACTCCAAGAGGCTTCAGCGGGATACCTAGACATAAGCCATAACAAAGGGCAAATCTATCGGTTACTCAAGTTCTGTCCAAACCTCTCTGGAATATTTGATGGAAGAACAGTAGCCCAGGTTGGTTCTGTGTTGGCTAGGGGTGGTATCTTGAGCATGTCACTTTTTAAATGCCTTATTGTTTCCTGTTTTGGAAGTAGGTCTCCAGCATGGCCTACCTCTCCATCCCTATCTTCCTTGGTATGTCATGTATGAAGACAATATGTTGAGTGTGGGCCTAGAATGTTTTGAAAGTAATGAAAACATCAGTGCTTAGCTTTCTTAAGAGGTATTAGATGTAATGGCACACTTACACTTTTACTATTTATGTCACCTGTGTATGGGTAGCTATACCAAACCTCTTGTCTACTAGCATTTCTAGATGATAAATGAGTGAAGTGCCCACATCTTTGGTGTGATGAATGAATTACACTAGAATATGGTGGTAAACATCCAGTGTTGACCTTAAACTTGACCACTATGGTCTTCTGTGATACAACCCATTGCTGTAGTCCTTCTGAGCCTTGATTTTTCCATCTGTACAGAAGTTGAAGCACTAATTTTGGGCCCTCTAACAGCTTGGAAGAGAGGTAGAGATGAGGCCTCTCAGAGTGCTGGCCAAGTGTGGGTTGCTAGGACTGTCATTTCAGACAGACCAAAGTGTCTCTCAAAGCTGGGCTCCCCAGGGAACCTCAGCCTAGATTCCTTGGAGAACCTCTACCTTCCTGAGCTGGGGTAGTACAGGCAGCACTGCTGATAAAGGGGATCTTCATGCTCTGTGCTCTGCTGGTTTGGTGCACGTGTCCTTGACGCCTGCTGGCTCACTTCTTGTGAGCAAAGGAAATAATGAGTTAGCTGTTAATACTTCTGAGCAAGCCCGGAACCTCTACAAGGCAGGCCCAAGCTCTACCAGAAAGATGACAAGATTGATCTTCAAACTCAAGAAGAATAAACTGGCTGAGACTGAACTGATTTCTCCCACAAGACCTGGTAGGTCTTGAAACTCAGCCTCTCATCCAGCAGTGGCAAACCTACAGCATGCATACCACAGAGGGCTGCTCGTGTCACTGGAAGTTCTGGAAAGTTTACTGTCACCACTGTTTGCTTTTCATGCCTGCTTTTTTGGGCCTAAACCTGGCAAAGTATGGAAGCACTTTAAAATGTTGCCCTTTAGAGCATTCTCAGCTTTCCAAGTGTACCCACAGTGGAATCCCTCACATCTGGACAAGATTTAGAGTTTACAAAGTACTTTTATAAACATCACATTTAACTTCCATGTGAATCTTCAAGCTCAATATTTAATATGCTAACATGAACATATTGGGTCTTGGGAAATTTAAATTCAGAGTAGAATTGAGTAAATTAAATATGTGAGAGAAGTCATTAATCTGCTTATTTAAACACACTTACATATTCTGAAATACATACTTTATGGTTAATTTTAATCTTTTTGACATCAGTTCCAAGATCATGTACACACAGAGACATCAGATTAAGAGAAGTTGCTCAGAACATCATAGCATTCAAAGTCCTCTAATGCTGTGTATTTCATTCATTCATTTCTATGTTGTAAGGTGCTGGGTGTAGCTCTTTCAGTTGACTTTAGGGTGGCAGAAGTAGTGACAGCCAGGAGTCTAAACTCCACGTTTTGGTGATTTACTGTCTCAGTTACTCGTCTCCTGTTACTGGGACAAATACCTGACACTCAAAATGAGAGGAGGAAAGGTTTATGTAGTTCACAGTTACTGGAGGTTTCAAAACACTGGAGGAGAGGCTGGGGTGCTGCTCTGTTCAGGATGACACATCTCTGAGAAAGCACAGGCTAGCCAGTTTAATGGTTCATGCCTCTATGGCCCTACCCTGGTCCTCTGGCCACTTGTTGCTCCTCCAGGCACGTCTGCCCTGTGACTTGCATGAGGCTTTGGGGGGACAACTAAACGCAAACCATAACACTTACATTTTCAAAACACTGTCTAAAATACTAATATATTTGCTGCTGGAATTATATCAGCTCTCCAGGAGTAAGTGGGAAATGGCAGTTCCTGTCCTCTCTATCCTGGCAGCTCCTAAAGCAAATGAAAAGGACTTTTAAGATGGGGTGTGCCTGTGGGAAGCCTGACAAACACCCACCCAACCTCTAAATATGTTGAAAAAAATAAGGCCTTTGAGTTCACATGAACCCAGTATCATACCCTCATCTGAAGAAAGTTTAAATATTCTGCACTCCTCTGTTGAATGTTCAGTTTTATTGCAAGAACTGTCTTTGAACTGATCCATTCTCTTTCTTCCCCTATGCTTTATTTTGAGAGTTTTCTCCAGCACAGAATGTTCCAAGAACATATTACAATAAACGTCTGCATGCCTTAGGGTTAATAAAGGTCAGTGCTTTGCCGCCTGTCCAAAGCCATCTGACACTGACTGGCAGGGATTGTGGTTTTAACTTAAATACTTGTGCACTGAGCTGGCAAGATAGCTCAATGGACTGAAGTGCCTACCCAGGCAAGCTTAGGTGAGCACAGGGACCGTGGTTCAATCCCTGGCACCATATACTGCTCCAGCCCCTTCCCAGGGTGGACTGAGCCAGCCTCAGAGTTGGGGTAGTGGCGAAGGCCTGTACTCCCAGTGCCTGGGAGGCTGAAAACAGGAAGATCACTATGGGCCTGAGCTGTGTAGTGAGACCCTTTTACAACCAAATACATTAAAAGAATAATGATAATAATAATTATAATAATAATAATACTTGTGTACCTCACAGGAATCAACATTTCCCCACAAAAATCACAACTCCTATACCTCACTGAGAAAATCGGCAGTAATTCCATAAGATAACCAAATTGTCCATCTATGTTCACATTTTCTAAATTATTCTTCCAAAGTTCTTTTCTTAAAAATCCCTTTATTGGAATATGATTGCATTGTGGATATATGTGCATATTTAATATAGGTACCCCAAGGAGCTTGAGAACGAAGCCTGCATCCTTAAAACCCTTGTTGTTATCATTGTTAGTATCATTAACCACAGTAGGAGTTCGGGGAACGGGAAGAATGCTGAACATACCTTCTCCCTTCCTAGTGAGCCTGCAGCATCCGATGCATACTGTGGCTTGCAGTGCTGGGCTGCTCAGGAGGCCACCAGGCTGCATGTACATTGTATAAAGGAAACACTATGCCACTTGTTCAATAATTCTTTACGAAATCCTTGTCTCATGCAAGAACCGGCTGTTTATTCTCATTACTCTTTGCCATCAATAACTAGTTTTAGGGGTGACAGAGGTGTTTATCAATGATCACCACGTAGTGAATACTCAGGCATGTTTGCTGAGGCTGTGGTCATGTGGTTTGCAAGAGGTGTTGTTTCCCCTGCTGATGTTTGTGTCACAGGCTCGCTGCTGCAGAGCAGGCAGGGACTTCGGGTCATCACACGCCTTGCTCTCCCCTCCTTCCCCTCCCATCTGTCACCTTCTTTCCTTCCCTCCCCTTCCTTTCTTTTACCCTCCCCTTCTCTTCCTCCCACCCTCCTGCTCTTTCTTTTCCTTTTCCTCCTCCATCTTTTCCTTCTCATGCTCCTTTTTTACCCTCTCCTCCTCCTCCTCCTTGTCCTTCTTCCTCTCTCTTTCTCCCTCCCTCCCTCCCTTTATTTCTTATTAATCCATTCATTTTGGCTTTAACAGGTAATAAGTCTATATTAATTAGAAAAATAGATAGAAAAGGCTAACAAATGGTCCACTTCACATGCTCTGTAGGGTAGGAAAAAACTTTACCTCTATCTTCCTCGGGCTCTGGCCAGACCTCAGCATTTAATTGATGCAAGATAGATTAATAAGAAAAAAAAAACATAAAATTGTAATGTAAGTTTTATGGGACATGAGAGATCTTATAAGGAAATAAAGACCCAAAGAAGTGGCAAAATTTACATGATTTTATATTAAATTAAACACAGAATCAATTATGGAAAAGTAGCTAAATTAAGTAAGGAGGATAAAGAAAGTTAAGAATTACTTTAACCATATCTGATTGTGTGGGAATAGTTCTGTGGTGACTCCTCACGGCAGGATGTTTTTGTTCTTGGCCAAGGAGGGCAACTTTCATGTAGGTTTTAAATCGTCATTTTCTAGGAAAATATGTCCTTCCTGGTTCTTTTCTTTCTCAAGCCCCTTTAGCTCTATTTATTTATTTATTTCTGCATTTAGGACAGGTCTACAGAGTCTATAGGGTCTCACAGCACAGCTCGGACTTGCAGAGACTTTCCCATTTTCAGCTCCCAAGCACTGGGATTACAGGCTCGCTCCACCATGCCCAGTCTCCATCGCTGTCTCAGGGTGCTCTGCTGCCAAGGCCAGCACAGTACGGCAGGGATCGAACCCTGGCTGTTGTGCTCTGCTTAAGCAGGCACTTTGGTACACTGAGCCATCAGGCTGGCCCCCTTTGGCTCAGTGTAATCCCATGCTAGAATGGCACACTTGCGGGTGTGTGCTCTGGCACCCTCCATGGCTGTGTCTTGCATAGTACAATTTTGGAAAAGGGAAGACTAAGCACACAGAGCTGCTCAGTTCTACTTGTAATTCTTGTGGTGTGAGTGTGAATGTCTAAGCCATTGTGTTAGAAGTTAGAATCATGTAAACACCACCACCATAACCCCGAAGGTCTAGGTAACTTCCCATCTCTCTCCCCCCAACCCAAGCTTGCATCACTGGTAAACACTACCCCTATTTTTATCTGTATGTTTTTCAAGAGTATGATCTAAATGGAATATAACCTTATGAGGTTTTTTTTTTCACTTAGCACAATTCCCTTGAGATCTATCTAAATTATTTTATGTAGAGGTGTTGTATTACTTTTTATTGCTGAATAGTAGTCCACAGAGAACATTTTGTTTAACCACTCACCTGCTGAAGGCTATCTGGGTCATTTCAGTTTTGTGTTCTCACCAATCAATCTCTTGTAAATATTTATGGATAAGTTGTTGTGTGAATCTATGTCTTTATTTACCTGGAAAAATGACCAGCAGTCACAGTGCTGAATTGTATGAGAATTGAAAGCTTCCTTAAAAGACAGACCTTAGAACTGTACCATTTGATTTTGGTTAAGCTTTTCCAGGGGTGGTCTTGAATTCGTGACCCTCCTGCCTCGGTCTCCCAAGGACTGAGATTACAGGCAGGCTCCACCATGCCAGGCCCAAACATTTCAGGCATGGTCTTGTCATTTTATCTCCTCCTCATGAGGTACAAGTGACCCATTTGCTGACGCTCTGGGCCAGCACTTGATGTCTTCACCACTCTTCTGCCTCAGCCCTCTGGTAAGGGTGCAGTGATATCTCATTGTGGTTTTGTTTTGCATCTCCCTGGCTGATGATGGTGACCATTCAGTTATTTCATTTCACTTTGATAATGTACTTGAACTTGTTTACAAAAAGAGGCCTCACTTAGCACTTTCCATCGCATACTTTCCACCAACAAGTTCTGTTCAGCAGAGGATTCTCTGGCTGGGGACTGGACTTTCCCTTGGGGATGCTACCACCAGTTCCTCTCTGGGCTAGGCTTTCAGGTGGGCCCAGCAAGGGAGGAGTGAGCAGGCCACTGAGCCAACTTCACAAACCAGTGCCTGCTTGCAGGTGACCCTTGAGCAAGTCGAGGGATCTGAGTGACAGCAAGAGCAGACCCGAGTGTGAAGTAGAAGCTGTGACAGTCTTTTCATGTTTCACAAAGCCCTGGAAGCTGAGGTCTCCCCTGTCTTTCTCTTTCTGTCTCTCTTTCCCTCTCTGTCCTTGTCCCTGTTTCACCCTTCCTTTCTATTCTTAGTAAATGGCAAACATTTTCAACCCCACTAAAACGCCACCAGGATAAACTCTGTTTGCTCTTTGGAAGATATTCAATAAATTATAGTGAGCTGCAAATGTCACTGGATTGGGAACTGTAAGTGCTTTGCCTGTAAGTCTTTAAGCAAAGACCCGCAGCTGATGCAGTGGTGGGGTAAGCCCAGCAGATAAGCTCCTTTTAATGTGGAGCAAGGAGGCTTTCCTGAAGTTATCTGTGCGTTAACCTGGCAGGAGGTGACGGGGCAGAACTGCACTGCCGTCCCAAACCATCTCTTCAATGGGTCTGTCTCCTGCCTTCTCTAAAAGCGGATGCATTCAAGCCTATTATCAACAAAATCCTGCCAAAGGTCAAACTTGGGTAAGTATCACACTTATCTCTGGAGACCAAACTTGGACCATTAAATTTGCTTCATTTGTGATTTCGGTGACCTGAACCGCTGATAGAGGTTCTTTGATGTAAAATGTGAGGACAAGAATCAATCGCACTCACCAACTCCCTTGAAAGGGTATCATAAAATTGTAATGGGGCTGCTCTAGACAAAGGGTGACGCTGGGCTTTTCTCACAAAATTAGATCAGCAGCATCCTCCTTGCTGAGGTAGCTGGGCATCGCTGTCCTCTAATGCCTTAACCTAGAGATTTTCATGTATTATTTTCTGAGAAAGAGCTGCTCTTGCTTTCCTTTTGGCATTGCAAATATTTTTCATGCTCTTTCAAAGAGAGGTGAGATGTGTGAAGGAATAGAATTCCTTGAACATAGCCAGGTAGCACCGTTAGGAGCACATCTCAATGTGCAAACATTTGCTTGGCTACTGATGACTAGGTTTTTAGCCAATTTCCATTTCAGGCAGATGACATCTTTAACATCATAATTTGATTAGGACTTTTTATTGTTATTCATTTTTGGAGAATTTTCTTCTGCCAAAAGACCCTTCTTATGACCCACTATACTTCCTTTGTTGTCAAATTTGTAAATAAATGTACTATAGCTGACTAGTAAAGAGCACAAACCATGCTGCTTAATTTCTTTCCTGGTGTGCTCAGTGTAGCATGCACCCACTTGTTCCAACAGGCCCAGGAGCTCTGTGTCAGCTTGCATTGGTGACCCCAATCCAAGACCAGAACTGGAGGAGGGAGGCGCAGCAGTGTCATCATTGAGTGGCTGAGACCAGGGTTGGAGCCATGAGTCGATGGGCAGAGAACCCAGAAGCTAGTCTCCCTAGTCATAACACTTTCTGGAACTGCTTCATCTCCCACCAAAGTAGGATTTGAAGAAATTTGTGGTCATTTTCAACAATCTCTATTCTCTCTCCATATGAGCACCCAAAACATGGTTCCTGCCACCCTACCTGGTAGACCAAAGTCTCCTGAAGCTGTGGAGGGTTTTTCTGCCCTTGTTTCAGAGATGCTTGCTCATGGCCCACTCAGGTCCCACAGCACATGAAGTTCATAAACTTCTTTCTGTAAAAGGAGAAATGTGTCATGATAATGCAAATGTCACTTCCATGCAGATGCTAACATATGCAAATGAGATGGGAAAAAACTCTCTCCCTGAGTACATGTACAAGTGTATACAGGGGCACAAGCATGCCTTTTTGTCTTCTGGGCTGCACAGGAACTGAATGTGCATGGATCCTGGCAAGACACAGCAATAACAGTTTGCTCAGTGAGCAGAGGTGTCCTTGTTGTCTTGCACCACGGTGCTGGTGAGTCCTCATCCAGGGACGGTGCTGAGACCTTGTCTCATGGTGAGGCAGAGGAAGCAGACTCAGGCCCAAGTTGAGTGCTCAGCATGGCTGTGATGTTGGGTCACTGGGGTTGATAACTGCATGAGAGAGGACAGCAGAAATTAGCTCTGGATGGAGAAGAAGGCACACTATGGTGCAGGACTGATGACATCCTCTCGTATATCTTGGTGAACCCCAAAGGTAGACCTGCACCCAGATCTATTCCAAGTGAGCCAAAGCAGCCAGGCCTTTGTGCACTTTTGGTTCACACACAGGGAAAGGCACACCTCGGGTAGGGCTGTCTCTGCAGCTCTAAGCCTCTGAATAGAACTGGCCCAATACGAGAGAGTAATTTATCTGGTTTCCCTTTTCCCTTGTTAATATTGTTAGTGTCATTGTTTATTCTAGGTTCTGGTTCTAAGATGGGAACTCAGTGTCTCATGAACAGTGTGGACAGTACTTTGCTTGGTGAGTTGCTACAGGGACAGGATCTGCCTTGGTGGGCTTTCTATGTGGGCTGTAGTATCTTCAATGAGTTGTCATGTGGATGGTACTTGGCAGGGTGCTGTAGACTATGCTGTAGACAATTTTCTTCTGGGTAGGTTGCCATAGCTAGTGCCCCCTTCAGTAAGTTGTCATTGGCTTAATAAGCATGAAGGTGTTTTGTAATCTAAAAGCACATAAGTTGGATGGTATTGTCATTACTATGAGCTTCAGGAACTGGAAAGCCAGCTCCTGCCAAGAAAGCCTAGTAGAAACATGATTCTTCTTTCATCCAATTTTTGAAGTTCATTCAAGAGCTTCCTGGGGATGGAAGAAAGTCAGGGCTTCTTCTGGTGATGGCAGGTAAGACAATGTGGTTTGTGATCAAATACCCAGTACAAATGTAGACAGAGGACTCACTGCTCACATCTACAAGTAGCACTAGGGGTACAGTTGCCAAACACATCAGCGATAGTGGGTGGGCTTCAAGTAGCAACCCCTGCAACTATCCTCACAGGCCTCGTCCTTTGTTTGTAAGAACTCCAAAATGGCAGATTTCATTGGTTTTAATTTATGGCTGGAAGCAGATTACTTTTCACAATGGATAGCTTTCAAATTGGTGGGAAAAGAAATAATTCTTAGCTACAGATGTCCCACTGGAAACATGCCGTCCCTGGGTGGGGCCAGGAGAGTGTCCAGTATGGGTGTCACTGGGAAAGCCTGTCATTTAGCGCTGTTGGTGTTCCAACTTTGCAGTAAGCTAAGAATATCCATGGAAGTGCTCTTCTGGGGGGAACAAGATGCTTCCGGCACAGCACTGTGAGCAGGACCATGGGGTGCACATTACTCATTCTACAAGCATTGGCTGAGGGCCTCATATGTGTCATATTAAATGCATACAAGGTTATACCAGTGTATAAGTTGAGAGAGTTCTCTGCACCATAACTGCTTCCGTGCTACTATGTACTCAGTTACCAATCACATATGCCATAAGATACTTAGCATAATTTTGGTAAATTAAGTACAAATGTTGGTGTCAATTAACCCCAGTCCCTGGCTTTATCCTGATCTTTGGCTTTGAGGACAATTTTCTCAATAATGGGCTCTTCATTTGGGTCGAGTCATCAAATGAGGCCACTATAATTGCTAATCTAAAATCCAAGCAGTTGAGTCCATGTATCTTTCCTGTTTTGTCCCAGCTGAGTGTAGATGGCAGAGGAGAGAAGACTGCCCAGCCCTGGATTCCAGATCCAGAGCCTTCTGTCTGTGATCTTGCTCACTCTGCCTTTGGGAAGGGCCAGCAGAACAGAGCTCCAGAGAGAAGAGCCCCCGCCCCTACCACCCCACACCACTTCTGTATCCCATCTGGTCACC
>PVKA01038660.1:0-20076 GCA_004027165.1 Ctenomys sociabilis
AGTTGGGATAGATAACGCTGTGCTTCTACATAATTCTATGAGAGGCAAGATCTGCACTAATGGTGGTTGGACAGGATATTATGTCGGCTTCTAGTACTACGGTCATCCACTAGGAAAATAATTATTGAATTTTTGATATAATTCAGGTATAAAAAATAAGATAAGTAAGCAGCTACACTCTTAATTCACTGATAAGAGAAATCTGCTAAAATAATATCTGTAAATATAATATCATGTATGCACCTTGTACAATATCAAAACATTATGAAAAGTTTGCAATGTATTAATTTATCGAATCTATCTTGTTAAGGTGTCTTGAAACTGTCTGATTGACATTTGTAGTTCAATAAAATTAAAAAAGAAAATTAAAAAAAGAAAAAGAAAAAAAAAAAAAGACAATGTGAACTTCAAGCCAAGAATGATCAAATGAGATAAAGAAGGTGATTATATACTTAGGGAAAACTTCAAGAGAAAAAGATAACAAGCACAAATATAAATTTGGCAAGGTGACTTCTTGCAGTTCCTAGAGGTGGGAGCCCCATCCTGCAAGGTGGTGAAGAAACACCCTTGGCATGATTGGTTCTGCCCTAAGGTGTGATGAGGCCCAGCCCACAGTGACACAGCACAAAGACACCATAGAAAGGGGCTAAGGATGGTCCACTTCCCCTGAGGAACTTCAGTCTTTGCATTTGGCTTGGATTTCATCGTCTGGCTTGCAGTGCAGACTCTTTGGACTCCAGCTTGCATCCTTAGCTTCTATTTCAGATGTTGCAGATGACTCTTCAGATTCCATTACAGATTCTTCAGCCTCCCATTGCAGACCCATTGGGCGACTGATAGAAACTTGAAAAGAGCACTGCAGTATGCTTTAGAACTTGTGGCTGAATCCTTCAGTTTTGGGTGTACAGACACTCTCTGCACGCTTCCTCATCCAACTCTGCAGCTGACCTTCATAAGTGAATCTTGTAATTCCTTATACATTTGTACATCTTATGTTAATATCTGTTCTTTATATTATATCTGTTCCTCTAAGTGAAACCCTGACTAATATAGCAACAAATAGGGGAGCACCCAACCACTTAATTTTTTTTTTTCACAAACTGGGATTGAACTCATGCCCTTGCGCTTGCCAGGGAAGCGCTTATTCTACTGAGCCATCTTCCCGGCCCCTCCAACTACTTAAGATAATTTTATATGACATGAAAAATCAAATAACCAAGAACACAATCTTAACAGGGGACCTTAACACCCCCTTTTCTCAAAAAGATAGAAGTAGACCAAAAATTAGCAAAGAGTTAGCAAAGCTAAAACAAACCTTTCAACAAATGAACTTAGTGGATATTTACAGTGTTCCACTGAACAACATCTGAGTATACATTCTTTTCAGATGTATGTGGGACATTCTCTAAAATAGACCACATACTCCATAGATCATGCTTAAGTAAATGCAATAAAAGATAAATTATTCTATGCATATTTTCTGACCACAGTGCAGTGAAACTGG
Source organism: Ctenomys sociabilis (assembly GCA_004027165.1). Classification (NCBI taxonomy): domain Eukaryota; kingdom Metazoa; phylum Chordata; class Mammalia; order Rodentia; family Ctenomyidae; genus Ctenomys; species Ctenomys sociabilis. The sequence continues at coordinate 1,505 of PVKA01038660.1, forward strand.
AAAATAATGACAAAAGAAACCACAGAACCTCCACAAACATATAGAAATTAAATAATACTCTCCTCAGCAACCAATGGGTTACAGCTGAAATAAAATAATATCTAGAATCTAACAACAATTTAAACACAACTTACTGAAACTTAGGGGATGCAATGAAAGCAGTTTTCAGAGGAAAACTTTCACTGGTGAACTCACATATCAGGAAAACAGACTGCAAAAAAAATAAATACCTTAATGCTGACACTGAAGCTTCAAAAAAGAGCAAATCAACCACAAAGCCCAAAGCCAAAACCAAAAACTGCATGATCATTTCAATAGACACATAAAAGGCTTTTGAGAAAGTTGAAAACTCATCCATGACCAAGCCCCAAACAAAATTAGAATAAATGGCCTTTACCTCAATCTGATAAAAGCCATCTATGACAAACCAATAGACAACATCATTCTAAATGGAGAAAAACTATTAACTTTTACTAAAAAAACAGGTACAAAACAAGGATGTCTACTATTACCATTCCTACTCAATGTAGTAATGGAAACATTAGCCAGAACCATTAGGCAAGAGAGAGAAATAAAAGGAATAAAAATAGGTAAGAAAAAAGTTAAACTATCATTATTTACAGATAATATGATACTCTATATGGAAGACCCAATACACTACACCAGGAAGGTCTTAGAATTAAGTAAAAAAATTCAGTAGCATAGCAAGACACAAAGTCAACATCCAAAAATTAATAGCATTGCTCTACACAGATAATAAACTCACTGACAGAGAAATTAGAGAAACAATACCTTTCACAATACCATTCAGAAAAAGCATACACTTAGGAATTCACCTAACAAAGATCTTTACAATAAAAATTACAGTACTATGAAAAAAGCAATTGAAGAAAATTTCAGAAAATGGAAACACATTCTCAAAACCAACATTTTGAAAATGGCCACACTTCCATAACTGTTCTATAGATTTAGTGAAATCATTATCAAAACACCATCAAAGTACCTCACACATCTAGAGAAAACATTTCTAAAATTTATCTGGAACTAGGAAAGACCTAGAATAGCAACAGCAATCCTGAGCCACAAAGGCAAGGCAGGAGGCATTACAATCCTTGACTTGAAATTATCCTACAAAGCTACTGTGACAAAATCATCATGGTACTTGCAAAAAAAAAAAAAAAAAAAACAGATCTAAGGATCAATGGAGCTAATTAGAAGATGCAGTTTCAAATACAAACTCGCTCAGCCACCTTATCTTCAAGAAAGAGGCCAAACATGCTTACTAGAAGAAAGATAGCCTCTTTAACAAATGGCGCTAGAAATATTGACTTTCCACATGCTGAAACTAAAGCTAGACCTGGGTCTATCACCATGCACTAAACTAAAGTCAAAATGGATTAAAAATCTAAACATTAAAACAGAAACACTAAATCTACTGAAAGAAAAAGTAGGTGGAAATCTTGAAAGCATAGCAGGAGGCAGAGAGTTCATGAACAAAAACCAAGCTACACAGGAAATACTTCAAAAAATCAACAACTGGATCTTATCTTATTGAGAATTTTCTTCACATGAAAAGAAATCACCACCATCATGAAAAGACAACCCATGAATTTGGAAAAAATCATAACAGTCACTCAGACAAATGACTTCTAGCTAGAATATATAAAGAACTTTAAAAAATCATGCCTCCAAATTCAAACACCCAATCCCCAAAAATAAGCAGCTGAGATGAAGACAGATTTCTAGTGGAAGAAATACCAATGGTAAATAAATGCATTGAAAAAGGTTCCACAGTACTGCTCACTGAAGAAATGCAAATTAAAACAATATTGAGACAACACCTCACCCCAGAAAAAAAAATGGCTATGATAAAGAAATGAGCCAATAACAAATGCTGGAGAGGCTGTGAGGTAAAAGGAACACCTCTCCACTGTTGGTGGGCATGAAAAATGGTACATCCACTAGGGAAATCAGTGTGGAAACTCCTCAAAATGTAGAATTGGAGATTCCATTCAACCCAGCTATTCCCCTTCTGGACATTTTTCAATAGAACTGAAAACATCATATCACATGGATATATGTGCATCCATATGTATAGCAGCTCAATTTGTCATAACAAAACCTTGGAAACAACCAAAATGACCATCACCTGAGAAATGGATTAAAAAATGTGGTATTTTTATACAATCAAGTATTACTCAGGTATAAAGAAAGACCAACCTGAGGTCTTTATAGGTAAATGGATACAACTAGAGGCTATACTCATAAGTGAAATAAATCAGACCAACATGCATAAATATCATATTGTCTCTCTGACTTGTACCTGAAAGTATAAATAAAATATGAAATTTATAATACATGTAGCAAAATGGAAAGAAACTGAATATAAGGAATAAACAGCAAAGATGATGGAGAGGAGAAAAGACAGGGGGAAAATATGCAAATATATACGACAGCTGAGATAATTACCCTACTAACTTCCATTAGTTTTTCTAAAATATCAGTTAATGCTTAAAAATTTCATTTTGCCTAACTCTATATGCTAATATCTGCAATTGGAGCAACTACATCAAGGACAGCAATGTACAATACAAGCACCACAGCTGAATACCTCTCATCTTGTTCTAACTGTGCACCATTTCAAATTTCTTATCAATTATTATTATATTCTCTCTAAAATGAATTTTAAAATAATAAAGTAAAAAGATCAAGAAAAACATCAAATGACAAAGTTTAGATATTTTGATTGATGAATAGAATATTTCATAGATTAGTAGAGGTGGTTAGTGAAGTATAGTGAAATATTAATGGTAGAATCTAAACTGTAAGTATATAAATTGTCCTTAAAATATCTTTTTACATCTCCTTCTACTTCAAATTTTTCAAAGCGCCTGCTTAGGCAGAATGTAGCAACTGGGGTTTGATCCCCTGCGTGCCCTGCTTGCCCTGCCCCTGGGGTGCTCCGAGACTGCCATTGAGACTGGGCGTGGTGTGCACACCTGTAATCCTAGCATTTGGGAGCCTGAAAACAGAAGAATCACTATAAGTTAGTTATACAAAGTGAGGCTCTGTAGATCCTGTACTAAATACAAAAAAAATTTTCATAATAAAATAGCAAAGAAAATATGACAAATTAGGTGAAAACATCAACAACAAAAATGACTCAGATTTGTCTAAACATGACATATATGTATACGTGTGTGTGTGTGTGTGTGTGTGTGTATTTATTTATAAAAAACTGGAACAGGCACAGAATGATGTATCACTTATGTTAAAAAAGAATTTAATATAATGGTATCATTCATTTCCTTTAAGTAAAATATATACAAGTTCTGTATGGGTATAAAAATATATAAAACCCTACAGGTTTTATCACCTATGGGTAGATGTGATATGTTTGAGGTGACAATAAAAAGATTTTGCCTAATCTGTAATGTTTTAATGTATTATAAAAATAATTTTTTTAAAAATTACATATATAAAATTATATTTAAAATTGGCTGAGCGTAGCAGCACACTCCTATATCTTAGGTACTTGGGAGGCTGAACAGTAGGATGCCAAGTTCAAGGCCATGCCAGGTAATTGAGTATACCTTGTCTCAAAATAAACATAAAAATAAAAATAAAAAAGGATGGAGGTGAGGGTATAGGTCAGTACATCCTGGCTTCAACCTCCACTACAGCAAAACATATGTTAAAATTATATATCATATATTCAACATAATATATGAAATATTACATATTCCTATTAAGAACTCAAGTTGTGTGTGGAAGGCATGATCTATGAATAATTACAGATTCTTATTACTAAGCCTTCCTAGAAAGGTCTCCCTCCTTCTGGGACCTAATAGTTGGACTTTAGCCATCAAAAGACAAATTTTCCTCTTGCTTGTTCCTAGTCAAGCCTCTGATGTAATTAATCATTAAGAATCCAGAAACAGTCAACCTCTAATGGAGTCTTTAATTCCACTTCAGCTCTCTGCCACTCCCTAAATGTGGACTTTAAGCAAGTTACTTAAAACTCATTGTGCTTCAGGTTCTTCACCTATAAAATGAAAATATAAGCAATATCTACCTCACATGCTTGGGAAGAGTACATGTAAAAATACTTGGTAGGGGCCAGGGAGATAGGTCAGTAGAATAAGCACTTGCCTGGCAAGCACAAAGTCCTGAGTTCAATCCCTGGTACCATAAAAACAATTAAATTAAATTAAAAATGTACTTGGTAGATACTGGAGTATCTTGTAGCACATAGAAATTTAATAAATGTTCGCTAACATTATCTGCAAAATCTATGTCATTTTATTAATAACCACTGTTTTAATCAATGGAAGACATTATTCTTGATTCTAGGATTAATTTGTTCTATAGGAAAATTGTAGAATTTTTTCTCAGGTAATGATTAAATATAAAAAATAAAGTAAGGCTGGAGATGAAATTCAATGGAAGAACACGTGTCTGTCACCAGCAAAATACACACACATGCACACACACACACACACACACTCCTAAGAAGGAAAATTATTGATGCAAAGGTAACATCAATTTATACTCTGACAGGTGAGTTTAGAGGTATAAAGTTGTTTTCCCCACTACTCTTATACTACTTGAAATGTTCTTACACTAAAGTCCTACTAATCCAAATTCTTCTCTTCTTTAAAATAATTCCACTTTGTCTGGAAAGTCAATTTCTCTTTGTCCACTTTCTTTAAGCAATTTTATTTTGAGAGAGGGTTTCACTATGTTGGCCAGACTGGCCTTGAATCCTACCTCAGCTTCCCAAATAGCTAGAACTGTAGCGCACATACACTACTGACTGGCTTCTGAGAGCATTTTTACTTATGTTTGTGGTTCGGTGGATGTAATCCAGGATCTTGCACATGAAAGGCAAATTTTCTACCATTCATCTGTAACCCAAGCCAACCAGCACATTTTCAGTATTAAGCAGAATAGCACTCAGTCCAATGAGGTTTCTTATCAATAGCTTTCTAATAATTCCTGGTAGAAATTTTGTCTTTTGTGTGAGAGTAGCTAGCTAAGCTGTTTATCATGTGTCCTTTACTCACCAGAACTGATTCACACATCTAGTAGGTATTATGGCTCATACTGATGATTTTCCCCCACAGTCTCAAGTGCTTATGGGTAGGGATTTTGGAACATGACTGGATCATGGGTGTGTGACACTGGACATCTCTGATTGATGGACTTACTGAAGATGGAACAGTTACTTTGGGTGTGGGGTGGCACCAAACAACAGGCTGGATAGTATACAAAGGAGAAAAAAGGACCACTTACTGTCCCCTGCATGTCATGTCATACACTATCTCTCCTCTGTTATGCTCCTCTTCCAAGCCTCCCTACCTTGCAGCCAGCCAACTATGTACTAAAACATCTAGAAGCCATGAGCTAAAATAAACCGTACTATCTTTAACTTGTGGGCATGGGTAGTTTGTGTCAGAAATGAGAAAGTAACTGAGAAAGCTAGTTTTTCTTTCCTTCCTTCCTTTGACAGAAAGAAGAGCAGTGGTCACTCTAGGAACAATGAAGTCTAATTTCCAAGACTAATGTGAATGAAAATATGAAGATTTACTGACTTTATAACTAGGATCTCATACAGCATGTTTTCCTAATACATGCCTTTTACATGGATGTACTAAATAATAATAATGGGGTTACAATGCTACAAATGCATAAAGTAGACCTACTAAAATCTAATGAACTAATTAATGTGTAAATTCAAATGGCCATCCTAGAAAAAGGCATGATATTTGGGATTGTTGGAAGCCACTGAAGCTGGAAATAGATCATACATAGAAGAGCAGGATGAAGCCTCATTTTATAAAACATTCAAGCTACCTTATTCTTGAGGAAAACATTCTGCCTGGACAATGTTGGCTATTACTCACTAGGCAATATTCTCTTATAACTTGCAAAGATATAAATAAAAGCTGCTACTGTTGCTCGGGGGTCCTTTGCCTATCAGGTTTGGTCCATCACTGGACCTCAACTACTATCTCATTGTTTTCTAAATCCTCTCACCATATTCTCCCAGGAACTACTGAGAAACTCACAGATCCCTACATGTGATAGCAAAGATAATGTTTTCCTTTTTAGCAAAGGCTATTTTATTGAATAAATCTTTTATTGAATAAATCTTTTACCAAATAAATTTAAGAGTTTTAATCAACAAATTTTTCCAGAAATAAGAGCATTATGGAACATGTACAATCATGAGAGGTAATTTTCTGTAAAGTCTGAATTAGGAGGAGTCATCACTGGAAAATACAATAGAAACCTGTAGAATCCAGGTTCCCATAATACATAGAAATAATTCAAGCACAAGGGCCTGAGTTCAATCCCCAGTTCAGCAGAAAAAAAAAATAATAATTCAGTACTAAACAGAGCATTTGTTTATGAAACTGGAAGAAAAACTGATATAATGTTTAAATACACGTGACCATAATTTTTAGTTTTACAGTTTTTAGGAGCCCCCTATTAAATCATTTCTGCTTTCATAACATTTTGCTAGGAAATAATGCAAGGAAATGTCATAAATTCTGGGCAAATGTTGGCAATTATTCCTGTAAGATAATGTATTTTAAGTGCTTTGAGAATTTAAAGGTGATAACTAACAATTATTTACTGAAAGATGTGTTTTTCATTCCTATGATGAATGTTATCCAACAGTTTTTGCTATTCTTTCTTTATTTCTTTTGGTTCCAAATGAACTTTCGGCATTTTTCTCTGGTTAGGTGAGGTATGCTATTGGCATGCTGATCAGGGCAGCATTAAATCAATTATCTAAGATTTGGCTATTACAAACTGTGTCATTATAAACATGCAGTTGCATATATTGCTGTGATATGATGCTTTTAATTCTTTTGGGATATAAAGAGAAGGGGAACAAACTGAACTTCCAGTTTTAGTTTTTTGAGGAATTTCCACAGAGTTACACAATGGTTGTATCAATCTACATTCTCACCAACAGTGGAGAAAGATTCCTTTTCCCCACAGCCTTGCCAATATTTGCTGCTGGTTAGTTTCTTGATACTAGCCATTCTTTCACAGTAAGATGGAATCTCAGCATTGTTGTCATTTTTCTCTCCCAAATGACTGACAAGCAATGGTGAACATTTTTTCATAGACTTATTTGTCATTTCTAATTCTTCATCTGAGAAGTATCTATTAGTTTGAGATGCACATTTTTGGATTAGGCCTTTAAATGTTGGGACTTTGATTTTTGGAGTTCTTTACACATTGTAGATGCTATCCCATTATATCAAATATAGCTGGCAAAAATTTGCCCCACTCTGTAATTTATCTCTTCAATATGTGGGCAGGTTATTTTACTATGAAAAATCTTTTTCAATAAGATGAGATCCCGGTTGTTCATTCTTTGTGATAGTCCCTGTTTTCTCAGGGTTCTTTTCATTAAGTCTTTACTATAGCCATATCTTAAAGAGTTCTAAGTAGTCTTATATATGCAGAATAGTTTGGATAATCATATTGTCCATTTCTGCCGGTCTTTTGAAAGGAGTAGGTAATGCTTAAATTTTTTTCTCTTTTTATTCTTATTTTTTTCTCTTTTGAATTTCTTATAACTTCTTTGTTATTGTCTTGTTGTTTTCTTTAAAGCAATCATGCACGTTTATATCTGGTAATTTGGACAGTTCATCTGAAGATAGCACCATGTGATACAGCAACGATTGTTCAATTCCTATTCATTTTTTTACCAAAATCTTGGATCATTTTTTTTTTATTTTAGGGAAGAGTCTACAGGGTGTTCAGGGTCTCACTACTAAAGCAGATTCGTAGTGATCCACCTGTTTACAGCCTCTGAAGAGATGGGATTATAGGTACACACCACCATGCCCTGTCTAGACCGCCATCTCAGCACACCCCGGGGGTGGGGCCAGCATGGCAGGCTGCTTGAAGGTACTTTAATCTGCTGAGCTATTTGGCCAGCCCTCTTGCATCATTTCTAATCCTGTTTTTTTCTATCACTATTTTGTATTCTTTAAAAATAAAAAAGTGGTAAAATAATAATAAATAAATAAATAAAAATAAAAAAGTTGTGCCTATTCCATCTTTCATAAAATTTAGTGTTTCTGTGTTAATATCTATATCTTTTACCCACTTTGATTTTATTTTGGTTCATGGTGAAAAAAATATGGGTCTAGTTTTATTTTATTTTATTTTATTTTATTTTATTTTATTTTATTTATTTATGTTTTTTGCAGAACCGGGGATTGAACTCAGATTCTTGGCAAGTGCTTATTCTACTGAGCCATCTCCCTGTCCCCTAGTTTTATTTTTAAGCATAGGAAAAGACAATTTTTTAGCATCATTTACTAAAGAAACTCTTTCTTCCAGAGGTGTTTTGTTCCTTTTTCAAACAAAAGTTGGCTGAATATGTTTGGCCTGTTCCTGTTCTATTGGTTCTTGCGTCTATTTTTCTTTTCAGTTCTATGTTATTTTTATCACAGCACCTTTGTGTTATAATTTCAAGTCAGGGATTGTGATGCCTCATGACTTGTCTTTGATGCTCAAAAATACATTTGCTTTTCTAGGTCTCTTTTGGTTCCAAATGAATTTTAGGATTTTTTTCCTCTAGTGAGGTGAAGTATACTTTTGCAATGTTGATCAGATTGCATTAAATCTGTATGAAAATTTTGGAAGTATGGCCAATTTTACTATATTGGTTCTTCCTACAACAAAGCAAGGAATAGCTTTCAAATTTCTGATATCCTCTTTAAACTCCTTTCCAGAGTACTAGTTTTCAGTGCAAAAGTCTTCTACTTCCTTTGTTAGATTGGTCCTAAGTATTTCTTTTTTATCGATGATACTGTGAAAATTCTTATTTCCCTAATTTCTCTCTCAGTGAATTTATTATTTATGTACAAGAATGCTACTAAGTTTTAAGTATTGACTTTGTATCCATCCATGCTGTTGGATATTGAATTTAGTTATTAAATCTAGGAGTTTTAAATTTCATGCCTATATCTTGTACTCTGGATAACTCCTTTGAAGCTAACATTATGCAATGTATTAATTTTGTTACACTTCTATAATCTTGTTTCAAAATTTTGTTTTATTTTTTCCTCTTTGAAATAAAAAATCAAAATAAAATAATCTACAAGTCTTTTGGTAGAGTTTCCTAGGTAGTATATTATGTCATCTACAAATAATTATATATATCTTTTTCTTTTTTTTGGCGGAACCGGGGATTGAACTCAGGCCCTTGCGCTTGCCAGGGAAGCGCTTATTCCACTGAGCCATCTCCCCAGCCCCTACAAATAATTATAATTAAAATTTTCCTTTCCCATCCTTATTCCTCTTATTTCTTTCTCTTATCTAATTGCTCTAGCTAATGTTTCCAAAGCTATAATGAATGAGTGATGATAATGGCCATCCTTGTTCTGCTCCTTATGTTAAATTGAAAGCTTTTAGTTTTTGTCTTTTAGTATCATTTTGGCTATTTTTTTTTTAGGATCAGTAAATTTCTTGTACATTTATTAACAATGTCTACCTAATAAATACACAAGACACAGATACACATGTACACAATTCATATTAATAGAGGATGATTAAACAGATAAATAGATATATCTCACTATGTGTGAAGAAACCAAATATGAATGCTGTAATAAATTCAAGAATGTTATGATTATCAGTTCTAAAGTAATAAAGATAATATAAATATACTTAATATAATAAATTCCACACATGTATTCTTATGAATATTACAAGAAGCAAAAATAGCAAAATGCACAATCAATATAAATGCATACTATGATCAGTATATCACAGATTTTCTTTTATAGCAAAAGAAATTTGAATGTACAAAAATCTTCTGAAGCAGTAACAGAGACAGATTAGTAAATGAAAAACATTACAAATAATTTAGAAGCCTAGGAAAAGTACAATGGGAAAAAAATGATAGAATCATCATTAGCACAAAAAAATTACATTGACTTCAGACTTGATAACCTGATCCAAAAACTTCTTTAACAATAAAATTAACAATATGATTAGTATACAATTGAACATGGTAGTAATTGCATCATTATTTGGAAAAATAAGATATTTATTGAATAAAGTCAATACTGTATTCTAATTCTTTATCACCCAAAAATGGTGAAGATTTCTCTGATATTATTTCTATATATTTTAGGAAAATATACGTGTATATTTAAGGCTACTTTTTCCGAGAATGTGCTTTCCCTTTGATCCCTTGCCAAGAATATCTATCTTTTTGAAATAAAATAATGTAACACTTAGGGGCAAAGATACAACCCAGTAATGCTACATTGGAGGCCAAGATGGAGAAGACCTCCATGGCCACCATGACCTTCCCCTTGGTGCTGTGGTACACAAGCAAGAAGGCGACCCAGACACTGCAAAACACCAGCATGCTGAAGGTCAGGAACTTGGCTTCACTGAACATGTCAGGAAGGTTCCTGGCCAGGAAATCCATGCTGAAGCTCGCCAGAGCCAGCAATCCCAGGTATCCTAGAACACAGTAGAAGGCAGTGATGGAGCCCTTGTTGCATACAATGATGATGAAGCCTTGTTCAGAGTGTGCATCTGTGTCAATGAACGGTGGACTTGTTCCCATCCAGTTTCCACAGATAGTTAGGTGGATCAAAGAGCAGGTGAGGATGATGAAGTTAGGTGCTCCTGACACCAGCATGGCTGTTGGTTTTTTATAGACAGCTCTTATCAGATTGGTATTTTAAAAGAATCTTTTCCAATTTTAAATATGGTTTCTATCATGAATGGGTGTGAGATCTGTCACTTTTTTCCACATATTGAAATGATTATTTTTTACCTTGGTTTATTAATGTGGTTATAATGTGTTCAGGATCTCTTGTGATTTTATTCTTTTCATTTCTAATTGTATGAAATCTTTACTTTTTCTGATTTATTTGTGTATATTTAATCATCCTGCTTCCTTGGGATAAATCCTACTTGGTTATAGTTTGTTATGTTCTTGATATATTGCTGCATTTCTTTGTAAGTACCTTATTGAGGAATTTTGTATCTATGTTCATTAGGGATATTAGCCTGTAGTTTTTGGTTGGATCCTTCTCTTGTTTTGATATCTAGTAATGCTTAGTTCCAACTATAATGTTGGAAATATTCCTTCGTTTTTGAAGCATTTATTCTCCTCTAAATTTCTTTTAGAAGTCAACAGTGAATCCAACAAGGCCTGGGATTTTCTTTGTTCATACCTTTTTAAATACAACTTTAAATTCATTGATTGATACTGATTTATTTAGAATTTTGGGATTATCTTGATTCACCTTTAGTAATTCACATGTATCTAGAAAACTGTTCATTTGTTCTGTATTTTCCATCTTGTTAGAAAACAGGTACTCAAAGTAGGTACTGACGATCTGGATTTCTTGAGTCTTTTTTTGATAAGGGTGACTAAAGTTTGTCAATTTTATTAACCCTTTCAAAGAACCAAGTCTTCTATTCATTGAGTTTTTATACTTCTTTCTTAGTCTTCATTGCATTAATTTCTACTCTGATCTTTATGACATCCTCCCTATTATGAACTTTGTGCCTGACTAGATTCTTTCCTAGGTGTTTGATGTTCAACATTATGTTGTTTATTGGAGTTCATTCTGTTTCTCTGATATGGCAATTCATTGTTCAAAATTTCCCAGACAAGACTGCTTTTGTTGTCTCAAATATGTTCCAATATGTTATACTGCCATTATCTTTAATGGTAGGAACTATCTCATTTCTTCTTTCTTTTTTTGATAGTAATTTTTTTTTGCAGAACCAGGGATTGAACTCAGGCCCTTGAGTTTGCCAGGCAAGCATTTATTCTACTGAGCTATCTCCCTGGGCCCCTCGATGGTAAATTCTAAAGTCAACTTTGATTCCCACAAAAAGACAATCAAAACAATATAAAACACATTGAAAGATATTACTGAGCAAGCTTCAAGTGGAGCTTGACTCTGCAAAGACTGAATCCAAAGGGAAAATATTATCTTGTTTCTGGGCTGGGCCATTGGCTGCATTGAAAGGGGCCAGCAGGCACCCCAACAACCACAGACTGATGCTAGATACAAAGCCAAGTCCATCTAATTCTAATCCCACAGAGGGCCAAACTGTGCCAAGGGAGGGGGCATGGTGGTATTGCTGCAGAGAGAGAGGAGTTGCAGAGCTCTGTGACACATTCCAATGGAAACTGAGAATGGACAAGCTTGGAATTTGAAACGGATATTCTGGATTCTGCTCTGCCTGTGCTGACCAGTGGATCTTCAAATATGGCTGCAGGCTAATGGTGTTTGCACAGGATATCCTGTGCTATCCTCTGCTTCTTGTGCTATGGATAACCACTGGGAAGATTACAGTGTAAAAAGTATTAGTCAACTGAAACTGTACTATAATTCATCTTTGGAAAAAAGATAGGTATGCAGCTACATTCTCTTTAATTCATTGATCAGAGGTATCTGCTCTAATAGTATGTGTGCATGGAGTATCATGTATGCACATTGTGCAACAGAAGGCCAATATGAAAACAATGCACAATGCATAAATTGTTGAATCTGTCCTACTGACTTGATTTGGAACTGTCTCATTCCTACTTGTGCTTCAATGCGAAATTTAAAATAAGCAAATATGGCTGCAGGGAAGGTGCCAAATCTTGGCCTCTAGAGCCTTTGCAGTGAGAAATTCATCAACATCTCACAAGCAGTGTCCTTGGCTATTAAGCCAGTCATGAGACCTGGCACTGAGGGTTTCCCTAGATAGGCCATGTAAGGCTGAAGTTCAATCAGGTATACACAGACAGCAGGGCTTGCCCACTTAATCTATATGGTTGTGGAAACATAAGCCAAAATTTTACAGAAGAACTGGATGGGCCTCCCTTTACAGAGCTTTTTTGAGGGGTGGGGTGGGAGATTGGTGGCTTGATTTGTAATTTTTTTAAAGGACGTTATGGAGTGGCATCAGAATTTTAACCACCTCCCATGCAGGGCAGTGTGACATGGGAAAAGAAAGACCACCAGAGCCCTTTCTTCTCCTTCGCAGAAAATATGGGACCAGGCTCTTAGTAACTGATCCATGAAAGATAAATTGAATGCAGTGAGAGTAGGAGATGCAAGGGCACAGAAGGAAGGGGAACCACAACCAATTTTTTCCTTATGGGCTAAATGTAACTTGAAAATTTGGGGTAAATTTGGACAAGAAATGAAACACTATGCTTTTGAAGTAGATTGAAGCAGTGAGTTTTAAAACAAAAAAAGCAGAACTAGAATTTCTGAAATGCTTAATCCTTTCTTTACAGGCTACTAGACTGCTTAAGAAAACTACAGAAAATTAGTAACTGCCACAAGTTAATGTCAGGTGGTGGCACATGTCAATTTTCCAGAATCCTACTTTGATGGATGTCTGAATGCCCTGCTCAGGGGTCTCTGGTCACATTTCTGGAATCATTTGTGGCAGATTTTAGTCCACAGGTCGCTTTTCTCCATATTTCTTTGTAAACTCTTCAGCATTCTTACAGGATTTTTTTATAGTGCTTAGAGTATTTTCAGCTAAGTCAGCCTGGAGTGGGTGCTCAGGCTGGAGGTCATTTACCAGTGCTATGAGGGACTGGATTATTTGGTCAGTCTTCATCACTGGTTTCCAGTTCTCAGTACTAATTACCAGCAGGCAAAATTGCCCTTTTTCATCAATGTTTGGGTGATAGATCTTTGTCTGAAATGTGGTCTTCAGTGGTTTGAATGGATATTCTGCTAAACAGTTGATTTCAATTCTAAAGGCCCCCTTATTATATGGAGGGTTGTCAGGAACAATAAGCCCTTGCCAAGTCAATAAATTAGCTTCAAAGACCTTGAAGAGCTAGGGCAAAAATATTGGCTATCATTGTAGCCCTTCCTTTTCTCTAATTTTTGGTTTGCATACTTAAGTTGTTAACCATCCAGAAGACAAGCTTAATGATATTATTACCCTATAACAGAGGCAGTTGAACTCAACATCATTATCTGTCTGAATGTCAAATGCCTTCAATATAACATGGATCAGGTACTTTCCAACAGTCATTGATACTCTAAACTTTAAATCCCTATAGAATGTGGAAAAATAATAACAGATTTTTACACAGAAATTTAGAAATCTAACCATATGCAACACTTTAGGAAGACAGTCCTATGACATTTTTTTCTTGTCTCTTGTTTTCTTTTATTTATTTATTTATTTATTTTTTGTGGAACCGGGGATTGAACTCAGGTCCTTGCACTTGCCAGGGAAGTGCTTGTTCCACTGAGCCATCTCCCTGGCCCCTCTTGTTTTCTTTTATTACCTCTTTTAAAACAAATATTTACTTCAGAGTATAGCAATAATTGATACGACATTATAAGCTGTACACATTTAGAAGACCAGAATGATAAGGTATCCCAACATTTTTAGTTACATAGTTCTTGCTTTAACTTGGTCTTAACCATCCAGCAGAAAAGTATAAACATGAGGTATAAAAAGTAGAGCCATATTAATATGCTGAGCTATAAAAGGCTCAAGTCAACAAACTCTGACATTGCCATTTCTGCTGATAATCCACTACTATTATGGACTACTAGACTATATTGAGCTATTTTGCTGAATTCAAGCACCTACAACATTTGAATGGCAATGCAACACCCATCTCTAACAAAACAAAACAAAAAAGGGGATATAAACAAAGGATCATTTTGAAGTGAGATATATATATATATCAGGATAGATATATAGCTACTTTCTCTTAGTTCAATGAAAACAAAGATTTGTACTAATAGTGTATAGACAACATATCATGTCTTTATCTTGTACACTGAATAACTACTACAAAGACAAAAATATGCAATATATTAATTATTGTAACTGTCCTACTAACCTGTTTTGAAACTGTCTCAGTGTGGTTTCTTTCTCATTAAAATTAATAAAAATAAATTAATTAGCTTCATCAACCTGTTTTTTATTCTACATTTGTGGATCCCTTCAAGCTCTTTCATCAGCCTCCTGCTGGCTGCCAGTTTGGATCTGGTGCTGCTGCTTTCCCAGAATGCATTCTCTCATTTGTTCTATAATTTTACCTGTGATCCATTGCTTGTATAAGATGGAGTGCATTAATTTCCATGTGTTTAGAAAGACCTTTTGGTTTCAATTTTCGTTGATTTTCAATTTCATTGCACTATGATCTGACAACATGCATGGGATAATTTCAACTACTTTGCATTTACTTAAACTTCTTCTATTAGCTAGCATGGGGTCTATTTTGAAGGTCCAAGTACATCTCAAAAGAATTTGTATTCTGATATTCTGGGGTGGAGCACTTTATACATCCACTATATCTATTTGTTCACAAGTTTAATTCAGGCTTCATATTTGATTTTCAACTAATTCATCTATCTCTTTCTTATAATGGGATATTGAGGTCCCTATTTCAGTTGTATAGGTGTTTATTTAACATGTATTGTTCATAATATTTGTTTCATATAGGCAGATACACTGCTACTTGGTATATATATATATATATATATATATATATATATATATATATATATATTTATGACTGTTACATCTTTCTCTTGGATTATTCCCTTTACAAGTATGCCATGATTTTCTTAATCTCTCTTAACCAATTTTGGCTTATAATACACATTTTCTGAAGATAGAAAAGCTACTCCTGCTTTTTTCCAGGTTTCTGTCACATGGACTATTATTTTCCATCCTTAGACTTTTAGTTGCTCAATTTCTTTTTTGAATAAAATGTGTTTCTTGTTGCAGTATATTATTAAATCCTATTTCTTGACACATTGTTCCAGTTTGTTGCTTTTGATTGTTGAACTGAGATCAGTTCCATTGATTGTTATAGCTGATAGGTATTAACTTATCTGTCTCATGTTATTTTTCTATTCTTGGTTCCTTTTTACCCCTCTGATTCATTGCTTGGCTTGTCTGGTGGATTCAATCTATTAAGGTTCATGGAGCTATAGACTTTGTTGTCTTTTTCTATAATATCCAAAGAACATTCTGGAGTTCTGGTTTGGTGGCCATGAATTTCCTTAGGTATTCTTTGTCATGGAAGTATATTCTTTTCTCCATCAATTTTGAAAGACAGTTTTGCTGGGTACATCCATCATGGTTGGAGACTGTTTTGATTTACAGCTTAAAAGACTTCACTCCAAACTTTCCTGGACATGAGGGCTTGTATGTAGAAGTCTGATGTGATTCTAATGAGCTCTTCTTTGTGGATTGTTTCTTTTCTCTAACAGCTTTTAATATTTTTATCCTGTGTTGAACTTATAGAATCTTGATGGTTATATGCTATATAGATTAATGTTGGCCATAGAAAATTGGAGTTCTATATGCCTCACTTACATGTATGTCCGGTTTTTTCCGTGCTTGGGAAGTGTTCTGCTATTATTTCTGTGAGCAGGTTTTTCATGTCCTTTATGCTATTTCCTGTGTTCATTCTTATTTTATTCTTCTTTGCATCACCTAGTAGCTGCTTGTTTTTCAATGGCTCCTTGCTATTTTTAAGAAATCGTTCTTCTCATGATCACTAACCTAAGTAGTACTTTCTCTAGTATTCTAACCTCACACTGGGTCATTCTGCTATTTATACTTTCAACAGCATATTTAATCTCCTGGATACCTGCTTGAATCTGTTTCTTAGATTCCATTTATTACCTATGTTGTACAATTACAGCTTTCATTATTTTCCAAAACTCCTCTATTTTTTATCTACTTTTGCTTTAGAGTCACGAAACATGTCTATCCTTAGCTATTTGACAAATTATTTTTATTTGATTTTTTTCTTGATCATTGGTCATCAACTTTGTTACTTCTACTGTTACCTCTTCAGAGATTCCAGGTGGGTGCATATCAAACAGTTCCACCTCATTTCCCCTGGTTTTTCCTTTGCTGAGCTGAAAGCCTGGGATTGCATTTTATTTGAGTGCCTTCTCATTTTCTTTTTTTTTTTTTTGGTTTAATTACTGAATTGATGCTTATAAATTTCTTATGGTGAGTAGTTTTTAGAACCATTAGGAAATGACTACTTCTCTAAGATATCTTCCAAATTTACTGGACTTTTGGTTTTGAGGCTGTCGTAGGATCCTACTTCATCTAGTTACTGGGAATGAAAAGTTGCTGCCCACTTGGCCCTGTTCCCGTTTTTTGGCTCTGGCCTTGAGGCAATCACAGAAACTATTATAATAACTATGTGATTTTGGATAAAACATTACAATCAGCTATAGCAATAATATGAAACACAGGGCTGGGGAGATAGCTCAGTAGAATAAGTGCTTGCCTGGCAAACTCAGGGTCCTGAGTTCAATCCCCAGTACCACAGAAATAAATAATAATAATAATAATAATAATAATAATAATAATAATATAAAACAGCATAGAAAATGACACACTGGTAAGTCCTTTGCCATCTTTAACCATATAAACTAGATTTGTGATTATTTAACAAAATCTAAAATGTACCAGAAAATTGTATACAGTAAATAAACTCTTATTCTAGTGATTCTTCTTTGGGGAGAAAATTTGGGCATGGGGGACAAACAGAGACATAGAAGAAAAAAAGAGATTAGAAGCTGCAGGATAAAGAAAGAGTGCACAAACTTTGGGAAACTGATGAAGATGACAGAAGGGTAAGGAGGCAAGGAAATAAAAAGAACAGGATAGAACAACAAATATGTAGAAAATATTTTTACATTCATATGAAAAAATAAAAGCAATCAAAAAATGTAAAATAAAACAAAACCAAGAAAAATGTCCATTTCAAGGAATGGCTTTTCTGCCACTAGTAGGTAACATGGGCAGATTCCAGATCTAAGGTGTTTAATCACAGCAAGCTTTATTCTGGAGCAATGGATAATCCCAGCAAATGTGCACCTTTACTTCCACTGAATTTTAGGCTAGTTGCTGGGTATGAGGCTGAAATTTGGTTTGTTCAGCTTGTAACAGTCTATGCACCTCCTGATGGCTTGAAATTGGTTCTCTGTTCACAAATGGGCATATGAGATGAATACACACTTCTCAGAGGATAAAATTAAAGCGAATAAATATATGAAAAATGCTCCACATCGCTAGTCATCCATGAAATGCAAATAAAAACAACACTGAGATACCATCTCACTCCAGAAAGAATGGCTATCATAAGGAAATCAACCAACAACAAATTTTGGAGAGGTTGTGGGGAAAAGGGAACACTTCTCCACTGCTGGTGGGAATGTAGACTAGTACAACCATTGTGGAGGTCAGTGTGGAGACTCCTCAAAAGCGTAGGACTAGAAATCCCATTCAAGCTGGCTATCCCCCTACTGGGAATTTTCCCAAAGGATCTGAAAACATTGTATCATAATGATATATGTGTACCTATGTTTATAGCAGCACAATGTGTGATAGCAAAATCTTGGAAACAACCAAGATGTCCATCACATGAGGAATGGTTGAAAAAGATGTGGTATTTCTATATAATGGAGTATTACTCAGCTATTAAGAATGATAAGCTTGAAGCATTTATACTGAAGTGGATGCCACTTGAACATATACTCATAAGT
>PVKA01038661.1:0-20073 GCA_004027165.1 Ctenomys sociabilis
ATCAACCAGCTGTCCTAAAAAGAAGAATCTATTATACAGAATATATAAAGAGTTTTTTAAAAAATCAGAACTTCAAATAAAGACCAGTCCCAAAGTGGCCACCTGAAGTGAATAGATGCCTCTCAGATAAGAAATTAGAAGTGACAAATGAATATACAAAAGACCCTGAGTCAATGAACAGTGAAGAGACAGATACTAGAGAGTCACTGAGACTCCATCTCTCCACAGAAGAACACCTATTGTGAAAAAATGAAGACAGAACAAATGCTGCCGGGGCTCTGGGGAAAGCATCCCTCTCCACTGCTGGTGCAAGTGTGGGTTGGCGTGACCACAATTGGCCTCAGTGTGGGGAATCCCCAAGGCACTAGTGGGGCACTTTCCACGTAGCTGTTCCCCTTCTCATCCCTAATGAAAGCATCATGCCAGAGTGACATGCGCATGCCCATCTAGAAACCGCGGAGAGTGTGGTAGTGAAAGCTTGGAAATAGCTCAGATGCCCATCCCCTGAGGCAGAGTAAAAGAAGATGTGGGGACAGTTACACGGCGACCTGCTACTCCACTGTGAAGAGTAAGGTTCTGCTAAAGGGCTGCACACGGAGACCGTGCTCCTCACTGAGATAAGTTGGATGCACGATGCAGATACCACTTCTTCTCTGGCGAGAAACTGAAAGAGTAAATGAGGAATCGAAGGTGGGATAGATATCACCCAACGGTGAGACCACGGTCAGCTGTGAAGGGGAACGAGGTGAGGGGATGAGGGAAAAGCAACAATGAGGACAGAAGAAAATTGGAAGAAAAGCTTTCTAAGTAAGGAGGGATCGGGGCTGGCAAAGAAGGGCCCAAGTACACCTGTACACGTACAAATTCCCTATGAGCAGTCAGATCGCTAGGTATGCCTATAAATGTACCAATAAGCTTAATTGATTTATAACATCTGAATCATTTGCTTGATATACGAAAATCACAAAAATAACTTACCTTTAAATACACTACCAGGTGGGGTTGGCTTCCTGGCCTGCCGTTCCGGCCCCGACCATGGGTCCCATTGAGATGGCCACTGATACCAGACAAGGTGGTGTGCGCCTGCAATCCCAGGGCTTGCTAGACTGAAAACAGGAGGATCACTATGAGTCCTATCTGTGTAGTGAGACCCTGTCCACCCTACAAACACTCTACAAAATACATTAAAAAAAAAAATACATAAACAGGAAAACCATAAAAATGAACTGATCGGTCTCCCTCATTACCTTGGGGTACACTATGACACTGAGATGACCCAAATCCACGCTCCCTGTCCATCACCACTGGAGACCCGTCCTCCATCTCCTGCAGGTCAAGTCAGAACCTCCTACACAGCGCTGGAAGCATCTACAAGAAGTGTGCTGTGCACAGGCCAGGCGGCCTCCACACTCTAGATTTATACAATTTTTGAACAGCACATTCCGTTCTGTGCAGGTTCCGTGGCCATGGGTCAGGGACAGACCGCATGCTCCGATTCAGCTGCATGGAAGCTTGGGATGGTGGAGTTCACTACTCAGTGCAAGGCTCATGAGTTCTTGGCGCAGTGTTGGAGTCCAGTGCACAGCTCTGGCATGGCGGGACCACAGTGCTCCTGTGCGACTGGTGCAGGGAAAGAAACAGCGCGTTGTCAGACCCCAAAAAAGGAACCAGGGCAGCTCACCAAGTTCTCGCGGAGGCGCCCGAGCTACCTAGCAAGCACAAGGCATTGGTGACCTTGGCACTTACATCAGCTTCCTCGTGATGACTGTGGCAGGAAAGACAAACGACCCAGTGACTGCAGAGCCAGGAGACAGGACTGAGCGAGAAGAGCCCATAGACCTGTGCTCTGCTGAAGACAGAGCAGGAGAGGTCGAGAGAGGGGCACTCCGCAGGTTCCACGTGCGCCTGCAGGGTCCTGGGATGTTACTAGAGTTGGGAAATTTGTCAAAGTGCAACCATGGGGAAAAAAAAAAAGATTTTAGTTGTAGATGGCAGAGTTTAGAAGAGTGTATCAATTTCTAAAACAATTTTCAACACATTATACTACTCTACAAAAATATCTTCCCAAATTAAGGGAAAATAGAGAATGTTCCTGTCAAAGAGACCTTTAAGAAATTCATGAGCAACAAAACCGCTCTCCAAAGAGGGAAGGTACCCAAAAGGAAACAGAAAGAACTTAGCAAAACAAATATAATCCAGTGACAGGTATTAGTCAGTATCATTCAGTTAAAAACTCACAATGCAAATGGCTTCACAAACAATATTTTAAGGAGCACAGACCACAAAATCGGAGATTCTAGGCACTGACAAACATTTCTCCAGGTGGGATGCCGCTCCCCTATATCCCAGCTCAGGGAGGAGGAGAGGGGAGGATCCTGCAACCAGGCTAACCTGGGCTGCAAAGTGAGTTCAAGGCCAACCTGAACGGCACTAAGAAACTTATCTCAAAAATATGAAAAGAAGACTCCATAATTCATGGAGAGGTGAAGATAGTAAAAATTACTCAGAGAAACGGGCTCTTGCCAGACTTCAGAATTGGGGGCTAGACAGATGTTTTGAAGAAATTAATAACAGACAATATTATGTAAGATAGTGATGATAATGAAAACATTAAAACTGACATCTCGTGATACTTTACATACAACGTAAATTGTTCACCAGATTTTCAAAATTAGCATCAAGACAGTCACAGTACTGAGCACGTAGGAGCTTTGAATCGCTCAGAGGATCGCCCTTTCATTCACTTTCAGTGGAAAATATGTGTCAGATCCTTCAAATCCAGCTCACGTTTCATCCACTCCTGCTGGTACACTGCAGCGGTGCAGCCTCACTGTACCTGGACTCAGGAGCTGCTTATGTCCCGGGGCACGCAGAGGACCGGACTCACTGCCCCAAGTCACTTTCCATCAATCTTGCCTAAGTTCTCCACAGCTGTGTCAGACTTCCAAGCCTGCTATGCACCTGCTCCAGGGAACGCAAACTCATTGTGTAGGATGAGCCTTGTAGCTGTCGCCTCAGGGTTGGCACATGAGGAGTGGAGTTTTAAAGATCTAGGAATGAGGGAGACAGTAAGTAAAAAGAAGAAAGCTGTACTGTGCACATGGACCTGTGGCCCATAATCAATGCAATCATTCTGTACTGCAAATTCCGAGACAAGCATAAAATACTTAATAGAATCATACGAGAGTCAGGGATATAGCTCGGTGCCATAAGTTCCTGCTTGGCAAGAGCTACATCTGAGTTTGACTTTCCTGTATTATGACAAAAGAAAACAACAGAACCTAGGAATGCCAAACAAGAGCTCCTACTCACACCTCTAAGAATTCACAGAGAATACAAACACTGAGAAGAGAAAGCCTTCCCAGGAGTGTGGGAGCCTCTGGCAGGAGAAAGGCCCGGGCCAGTCTGAACTGATCAACTTAGTGACACAAGCAGACCCTGTCTGAATATATAAAAAATAATACTGAAAGCAGGTGGGGACATAGATTAGTGTGAAGTCTATAGGTTCAGTCTCAAGTAGGGGAAGGAAAGGTGAAGAAGCAGCTAAAGGAGGAGAAGGGAAGGGCAGACATTTGCAATGTCTTACTGACAATGAAAGCAAACACGAGACAATAAATATTTTCTCAAAGCCTTCCGCAGTTTCAAGTGGATAAGCTACATTTCTTGGGCTGTCATCGAAAACAATAGGACAAACTCCAGCCTTTCTACAGCAGATTTCCCTTTCAGGGCTTTGGAGGGAGCAAATCTGAGGCCGATGTGCTGCGCAGGTCTGAGCCTGCGCAGAGCTCTATGTCATGCTGCCTGAAGTCGGTCATTCTGGCAAATTGCACAGCAATTTAAGAATGCTGGGGGCTTGATATTCCCTCAGACGGACTCTTTCAAGTAAGGACTGTGGCTTCCCTATGCCTAGAGCAGTGAAAACACTTATCTCAAGGATGTTTTATGATCTATCAAAAAAAAGACAGAACTTATATCTCCTTTCATGCTGTACAAGACGCGAGATCTTTTTCTTTTCTTAACGTATTTAGTACAGCTTCTACAGGGCCTCACTACACAAATCACACTTGTAGTGACCTTCCTGGTTTCACCTCCCAAGCCCTGGGATTACAGGTGCACCTGCCACCAGGCCTAGTCTCAATCCCACTCTCAATGCACCCCCAGGTGGTGCTGGCACGGCACCCTGGGGATCAAACCCTAGTCCTTGCATCTGCCTAAGGTGGCGCTTTATCCTGCTGAGCTGTCTGGCCAGCCCTTGAGATCCATAAAAAATATTTTCATGAATCTCATGTGTATATTGATACATAGATATATGGATACATACGCTGGTATACAAGTACAGGTGTTAAAATATATCCTTCAATGTATATAATTTGATAAGTGTATATTGACAGAAACAAATAGGACATGTTATTCACATGTTTTTAAAATCTACATCCCAAGAATTTTCTACCATTAGAAAATTACTCATAATTGTTTCAACATTTCTATTTCATTTTTGCAGAGTACAGGGTACTTATCTAAAAGAAGCACATTATTCCCTTCACCATGAGGGCTTTCATCGAGTTTAATTACCAAAGGCAGGAAGAAACTATTTCTAACATGCATCTGAAACTCATGCAGTTTACACGGAAACAATAGGTGATGAACTTTTTTTTTTTTTGTCTTTTTGAGACAGGGTCTCACTATGCAGCTCAGGCTGGCCTTAAGCTCACTTTGTAGCTCAGGCTGGTCTTGAACTCACAACAATCCTCCTGCCTCAGCCTACCGAGTGCTGGGATTACAGGCATGCGCCACCACGCCCGGCTGCGATGAACCTTTTTTAAAAACATGTATGTACTTATTCATGTATTCATTTGCTAGAGGGTCTCCCTACTCAGCTTGCTCACATAATGCTGGTCCTGACTCAGCTTCTCCCAAGCTGGGATGACCAAGTGAGACACCACACACAGTTTCCCTGGCCAGCACAGCATGTTCTAGGCCCAGCCAAAATGCCAGATCCAAGGATCGAACCCAGGTTTCTGCACTTGCTAGGCAGGGCACGTAGACCACCAAGCTATTATTCCAGTCAAGTGGGTGAATTTTTATCAGCCCCAGTCTATACTACTGGTAGTCGGAATCTCGGAACATCACTATTTATAAGGTGTTCTTATTCTTCCACAGTTATGAAGAAGGCTGAGAAAGGAGGGCTTCCCATCCCAGAGACTGTTTTGAACATACACATGCAAGTCCCAAGGTCTGGGGCCACCTAGGGGACAGGGCCCTGGCCCTTGTGCTCCTGTGGCAGGTGCAGACCTTCATGCTGGGGTCCTCAGGCACACTGCTAGAGATGGTGTGGACTTCAGCTCTGTCGCTTCCCTCCAAATACAGAAAACATTTTGCACCACCAGCTCCCAAGAGAGCCCTCCCCAGGCCCTCTCTTCTCCACACCACTGTACCCACCAGGCTATTTGCGTTTTGCTCCTCAGAGAGGAACTGGCCTGCAGGTCAGAGATAAAAGCTGGGCTCTGGCCTCAGCCTGAGTGATCAGGACTCCTCAGCTCAGCTGCTCACAATGAGGCTCCCTGCTCAGCTTCTGGGGCTGCTGGTGCTCTGCCTCCCTGGAAAGGGCAGAGGGAGCTTAGAGGGGCTGGGGGAGGGGAGTTCTGGGTGTCCTGCTGCCCAGGTGAGCTCAGAGCACAGAGAGAGGGGCAGGCTGGACTTGCAGCATGGACAGGAGAGGGTGGGTCTGTGGGGTGGGGGGGATTCCAGAGGGAACAAGGACCCATGTTCTCCATTGATGACTTTATACACACAGAGAGAGGGTGAGGGTGAACACTAGGGTCTCCCTTGGGACTGCTAATCTAAGGCCAATTCATTGTTTTCATACATAAAGCAAAATGAGTAAAATTATCTAGCCTATGAAAATGGCTCAAGGAGTCTGTACATGACTTACATTTCTCATTACTCAGTTTAGGAATCACGGGAGATGTGGTGATGCTGCAGAGCTGGCTGTCTCTGTCCATCAGCCCTGGAGAGCCAGCCTCCATCTCCTGCAGGTCCAGTCAGAGCCTCCTCTATAGTGATGGAAAACGTATTTGACCTGGGCTGTGCACAAGCCAAACCAGGCTCCGTGGGGCGTGATTTATTTTGTTTCCAAGCGGGACTCTTGGGTCCCAGACAGGTTCAGTGGCAGTGGGTCAGGGACAGACTTCACACTCACAATCAGCAGGGTGGAGCCTGAGGACACTGGAGTCTTTTACTGCTGGCAAGGTACACACTGGCCTCCTACAATGATACAGCCCTGAACACAAACCTCAAACACAAACCTCCCTGCCTGGAGGCCCAGCTGTGCTCCTTCCCTGCTGTCTGGGAAGCAGCACAGCACAGACCGCTTCCTGTGAGAGGCAGAGGCTGGGGAGTCAGAGCAACACCTCACAGCTGAGGGCTCTGCCCAGGAAAGTGAGGAAGACGGCAGAACAGCAAGGCCCTGCGCTGTGCTGAGGACCCTGGCACAGAGAGAGGGGGATGGAGCTGACCTCTACAGGGTCCTTTGGCCTTGAGAATTCTCTGTTTATAAAAATGAGTGAAATCAAATCAAGCACACAGCAGTGAACTTAGTGTGTCATGATTTATAAGATAGAAAGAGCACTTAAGATTTGTATTCTACCCTGCAATTCCCACTGTCTACTGTGGATATGCTCACCATGCATTGTGCTCCCCGCCTGTCTGTCTCTCCTGAAGTGATGCCCCGTATCAGAAGGGCAAAGATGAAAACGTTTCTTCTCAGCTCCCAAGGTTGGGCTTCCTGCCACTCCGGGGATCATCAGGAACCGGCCCATTGTGCGGGGTCCTTGCTCTTCCTAACCCCATAATGGACACAGATCCAGGCCAGAAGAAACTCCAGTCCTGTCCTATCTTTCTGATCCAAGAATCAAGGCAGAGAAAAAGGGGTAAACAACAGCAGGTAAGGAACATACCAATCATAAGTCAATACATCTCAACTATAACCATCAATGTAAATGGACTCAATTCACCAATTAAAAAAAAAATAGACTGGCACAGCGGATTAGAAAGCAAAATCCAAGAATCAAGGCAAAAGTGAGCATCCACACTGCAACTCTACCTCTTCCTACACTGGGGCTGAGCTGAGAGAAGGTGAAGGATACTCATTCGGTGACAGCTATAAATAGAACTTCCATACAAGGGGAGCAAACAAATCATTAGCATATTTCTCACAACAGTTACCAGCATCTGGCGAGGGTTTTAAGGGCAATTGTTGCCTCTGTTCTCCATTACCACCCAGGAAAACAGGTGGCAGTTCAATTTCTGCAGGGATTTTTCTTTCAGATTTTGCCAGCAAATAAGTGATGTGGTTCATTCTTAGGAAGCTCTGATCAGCACATACATGAGCCAACTGGCTTCCATGTTTGCTTGTGGGACCCCTGTCTAAAGGTGAGTGTGGAGTACTCTTAGGTAAAAGTCAGTCACTGGACCTCTCTGAGGCCTATATGGGGGGTGTAGCCCTGAAGCCTCAAAGGATAAACCAAGGTCACACCTTGTTCTAACCTCCACTAGACAGAGATTTTAGCCTCAAATGCCTCACTCCTGTTTGGAGTTAACACAGCTCTCCTGAATTAACAGAACACCTTGCATGGAAAAATCCTTGTATAGATCCTACCCCTCTTAAGTACTCTTCTCTTATGACCCTAATTCTCAGGAACAAATTCGCTGTGCCATCCCCATTATGAAACCTGGAATACCCATTTCCTTCTTTCTAGAACATAGTTCTGCTGGTTTTTCTTCAAAACAAAGTCCCTCTTCCTTGTAGTTCTGAATCAGAAAAGGGCAGAGACCTTTGCCCAACTGTGATTCCCTCAGGACACTCCATCTATTCTCCTGATCCTCCTGGGCAATGGAGATCTCAGCTCTATCTTTGTAGTCCACAGCCTTCCTGATTCTTCCTTTCTGGCCAAACTCCTAAAATCTTAAATCTTCCTGATGGGTTCTTCGTTCTTGACTCTCAACATATATCTGACTAAAAGCCCCCAGCAATAGCCATGCCACTGCCTCAAATTTGGCTGCCTTGAAATTTCTTTGTCAGATTAACTAGTCCACTGCACTTAATCTCAGTCTTAGGCAAAGTCTCTGGACATGAAAAAAAGTGAAGACAGACTTTCTGCCAAGCCATAACACAAATTACCTGGAGTCCAGTGACCAATACTGTCCTTTATCCCAACATGAACCTGCCGAGCCTGATTAGTACAGATAGAATTTCTGTCAGCACCTTGGTCTTCTGAGCTCTACCAGAATCTCCCATACAGAATAGTCAAAGGCATTCTGGCGTTTCACTGAGAGGAGACATCTCCAAATTTTGCTCTCTCTTCTCATCAGATATTCCCAAAAACTCTTGAACAAGTTGGTCAGGTAGTCACATTAAAGACCCCACTTCTCTGGTATCAAATTCTGTCTTGGTTCCTTTCCACTCATTGCTGGGAAAAAACACCCAACACCCAAAAGTAAAGAACAAAAGGTTTATTTCACTCACAGTTAGTGGAGGTTTCACTCCATACTCTGCTGGCTCCAAGGCAGATGGCAAGAGTTCTTGGCAAAGAAAATAGTGAAGAACAGAGGAAAGCAGCAACTGTGGTATCTATCAAGCCTCTCTCTTCCTTCCACACTGACTGTGAAGGTCAAGCTCCTCTGAAGGAGTGGCATGAGGAATCACTTCACTACCCTTTACATACCCATTTTGTACTGAGTCACTCTAGGGCATGGCCTCCCCATCCAGGCACAGGCATCTCCATACCCTGGAGCTGAGCAGTTGGACATAGGATTTTTCTGCCATTTTTGCCTCTGTTCTCCATTAGCACTCATGGAGCCATATGAAATTTTAGTCTCCACAGGACTGTTATTGCCAAGCTTACTGCACACAAGCAAGACAGGAGGCCCGCTACGTCTCTGAGGAAGGCGGGCACCTCGCACCTCCACACATCTTTATGAGGGGTGCTAACTCTCTAAAGGCTCTGGTTCTTCCCTTAGCTGAAAATTTTGCAGGACCCCTACTGTCCTCAAAGTTGCATGGAAGATGAGAGAAATGAAGAGCTGGGTAATGGGGACAGTTGATACCCGTTGACTAATCTTGGCCTCAGGACAGCTTACAAAGTTAACATGAAGAAGCTTTGATCCCATTATGCAAACCATTGGGTGCCTATTTTTCTAGACAAAGCAACACTGTCATGAAAGGTGGGCAGATACTGCTCAGGTCAAACAAGAACAAATATGTTTGCTGCTGTACTGGACGTGAGCTGAGACAGATAAACGAAACCAACCCTTGCATTGAGTTACCAAATGGCCCCAGAGAACTTCCATTCATAGCTCCTGAGGCGGGAAGGCAGACAGAAGCAGCACTGCAGGCAGCGAGAAATCAGGACTTGCAGTGGAACACACTTCAGAGTTGGAGATTACACCTGACCTCAACCAACAACTGTCCCTCAGGCACAGGCACGCATGGGATTCTGGAGCCCTGGGAGGCCATCTTACCTGGAGGTACAAAGGACAGAGCAGAAGTCAGGACAGAAGAGGAATCCATCCTAGGGGCTGCAGATTAGAAATCACTGGTAAGAAGAAGGAGGAGAACAAGAGGGAATGAGAAGAAAAAGGAAGAGGAGGGAGACAAGAGTGAGAGAGGAAGACAGAGACAGACAGAAAAAAGGAGATCATACAGTGAAGACACTATTGTAAAAATCTCTTTCACAAATGTAAAATGGAAGTGTTGAATGCACATAAAAATGTCCCTCGGGACTTCTTCTCATCAGTGGCCCCAAAACTGTGTCTCATGAGACCACAGCTCCTCCTGGGCTGGGCAAGATTCCAAAGGTTGCTTTTATAAGAGGAAGGAAACTCACTGCCACCTCTGCTCAACCCCACGCAGGCAAACTGCACAGAAGCTGCTCCTGACATTCAGCTTTAAGGGCCAGGGAGATGGCTCACTGGAATAAGTGCTTCCCTGGCAAGCACAAGGGCCTGAGTTCAATCCCTGGGTCCTCAAAAAAAAAAAAAAATTCAGCTTTAAATATCTTGAAATATTTTCTGACATACTTAGATCTAGTTTATTATTATTATTAAATTGTTCTTTACAAAGAATAAGAAATAGCAAAAAGAAAAAAGGATTAAAAATGATACAGAACTTCACTAAGCAAAAGCATACCAGTTCAACAATGGTTGTTCACCGTTAGTACTTATCCTCCTGGTTTTTATTTTGAAATTGTGTATCTTTTCTCATGTCTTATATTTTATTATTCTATCCTCTTTAAAATAATAAATAAAATTCAATAAAAATAAAACAATAATTGTTATGCTGTCATTTGTCTTCAGGTTAGTTCTTCCAATTACCAGATATAAGGATAAAAAGTAGCCCGAACAATTTAAAGGAAGAGAAAGAAATTTAAATATTGACTGCACGTTTCAATAGGCCAGTAGAAATCAGCAGTATAATTATTCAAGACATCCTGCGAGTGTATATAGCTCTGTGTGTGTGTGTGTGTGTGTGTGTGTGTATTTCTCCTTTGCATTCTACTATCCCTAATCCCAGTTGTTCCTTCCTTGCACTACTTCTTTCCCTTTCACAGTATCTATCGTACCCCTTACACGAAGACAACGGTACTCTGCTTCCCGTGCAGGACTGATTAAGGCCACTCATTCGTTTGGTCTCTAGTTGCATCCATTCACTAACAAAAATCTCAAGTTTATCTTCTTTCAAAGCTGAGAAATATTCCGTTGTATTAAAAATACACAACTTTTTATCCATTCCTGGGCTTTTGATCTAGTTAAGTAAATGTACACCTTCACACGGGATTGCAGGTAGGAAGAACCCGGTGCTGTCCGTGCAGCGTCGTCTCCTCAGAACGAGCTGCGCAAGCTCACTTGCTCAGGTCCTCAAGCCTGACTCCCTGGAAGGGCTCTTCCTGCGACGTGAACTCGCACACCCCGCTACACCCATCCGCAGTTCACTGCAGCGCACGGCTCTTCTGCACTCATCTGTCTCCTACTGTGAAGTCCAAAGCTTATGATTCTGTTCTCAGCCTGCTCAACTGCCCACTTCCAAAGAGGAAAAAAATCTAAACAGGAAAAAACATAAAATCACATAGCTGTTTACATGTAATGCAGGGACAGTATAAAATGGTATAGAGCCACAACGGATGCTTTTTTTCTCCTTCAACATCAGCGCTTTCCCCACGCAGATGGAAGAGTTTTAAGATAACGCTTATAAAGAAGTGGTCTCGTGCTGCCTCCTACTGGTGACTCTCGTGCACTGCAGACTCTTAGGAATTATTTTCCTGGATTTCTGCTTTCAAACACACTGAAATACTGACCCACCCTGGTGTAATCTAAGCTCAACCACAGCAGACGCGTGTCCAACATCTCCCGTACTGAACCTCTGTCCAAGGTGAGCCTCGCAATACCATGATTCATGTTTCTACCCGCTAGACGCAGGCTCACGAGGAACACTATGGTGCAGGACCACTTCCCTCTTCGCCAAGACCCACCCCAGACCCACCGCTCCTCCCATCACTGTGTCTGCATCTCAGACCCACCTCCCCCTCTAGAGATTACAGGGCAAGAGCCCTTCTGGGCCTTAGAGCAGCCCAGCTGCCTCTACGCGGGCAGCACAGGCCCAGGACACTGCTGTCAGCCTCAGCACAGAGTGTAACTACTGACAACACACACAAGCACATCCACACAAAATAAATAAATGTAAAAAGATACACAAAAGCATACCATTCTTCAAGTACCACAGAGCCACAATATAGAACAATTTAAAAAAATCAATGTTTTCTACTAATCAAACTTCCTAACAAAACTCACATCTTTAACATTTATTTTATGGAAAAAGATAAGACAAAATTTCATAGCAAAATAATAGGAGAATAGAACTAATACAATGTACATTGTTATATTTAAAGTTGTTTCTCACATGATGACAACAAAAATTTTCCCAATCACTCTAAGTACAAACTTTCCCTTTCAATGAACTTATAGACACTAATATTACAATGGACTTGTATTTTCACCCTTTCCCTTCTGCTTCCTATTGCCCCAACATAGTTCCACTTTTCTTCAGAACTATTCATTTCCATTTCAAAATATCTATTTTACATTTTAGATCTCAACCTCTCATTCAGTTTCTAATACCAAGGAAATAATATGATGTTAACACATATCAAGAAAGCCAGAGGAAATGGACAACTTTCTTCATACATATGAATTATCAAAGCTGAATGAGGACCAAATAAAATTCCAAATTAACCAAAACTGAAGTTGTAATTCAAGACGTACAAACAAAAGCTCTCGTTTTCTGATATTTGACTGCTAAAGTCTACACGAAATTTAGGAAAGATCTGATGCCAGTGTGTCACGTACTCTTTAATGAAATTGAAAGGGAACCAGCACTCCCCACTGCATTGCTGGAGGCAGCATTACGCTAATACCAAACCCAGAAAAGGACCCCCAAGAAAGGGCAGTACAGGGCATCTTCCTGAAGAGTGTAGACATAAACATCCTCATTGGATACCAGCAAACAGAAAGTGACCAATCACCAAGGAGACTATGCACCATTTCCAGGTAAGATTCATCCCAAGGATGCTTGGATGATTCAACATATACAAATCCTTAATTGTAAAATGCCGTATTAACAGAGCCAAGGAGGAAAACCATGTGATCATCGGAATAACAATGCACAGAAAGCAGGTGACAGCAGAGAACGCCGACTCAGAATAACATAACCCTGTAGAATCCTGGAGGAGATGGTCTTCATCTCAGTCTGATGAAAAGCATCGAAGAAAAATTGACAGCCAGCAACTCACGGAATGGAAGAAAACTAAAACCGCTCACTCTAAAATCAAGAGTGAAATACAGATTTCCACCATCACCACTCTTATTCAACATAGTTCTAGGAACTTTAGCCAGAGTAATTAGACAAATGGAGAAAGAACTACAGCAGCAACGAAAGAGGTTAAACAATCCTTCACAGATGACATGATACTCTACAAGGAAGACTCCCAAGGAGCCTCAAAAGAAGTCTAGATTTAATAACCAGCTTCAGTAGCCTCGCTGGCTAAAATGTCAACACCAACAAAAATGAATAGCACTTCAATACAAGAATAACAAACTCACTGAGCAAGAAATTAGGGAAACAGCACATTTTGAAATAGTATTCACAAAAGGAAATCCCTAGAGAAGCCTCTGATCCAAAATGGAAAGGACTGCTGAATTAAAACTACAAGGGCCAGGGAGGTGATAGCTCAGAAGTATAATTGCCTGACTGGGAAGTGCAAGGTCCTGAGCTAAATCCCTGGTAACCCCAAAAAAAAAAAAAAAAAAAAAAAAAAACTTGCATTACTCATTAAATAGAAAGTGAGGAAGATTTTTCAAAGAAAGGAAACATATCCCTTTTTTAAAAACTCACAACCAATATAGCAGTGTCAGCCAGATAGCTCAGCAGAACAAAACACCTGCTTAGGCCAACTGCAGGGGCCAAGGTTCAATCCCTGGCAACACATACTGTACCGCCCCCGCCCGCAGGGTGCACTGAGAGGGCAATTGAGACTGGGCCTGGCGGTGCACACCTGGAATCCCAGTGCTTGGGAGGCTGAAAACACAAGGAGTCCAATCTGCACAGTGAGACCCTGTAGATCCTTGTACTAAATATATTTTTAAAAAGATAGTAAATATAGTATAGTAAAATGTAGTAAAATGATCTTATTACAAAATTGTTACATACATTAATACAGTGGTAATCAGTGTATTAATCAGTGGTAATGTCCAACCACATGTCACAAGGATTACAGAAAACAATCCTAAAATTTGTTTGGAACTGGGGATACAGAATACCAAAAACATTCCAGACCACAAAAGCAGTCCAGGGGCCTTCACGATCATGGCTTGACTTTACCTTCACAGCACCTGTGATTAAAACAACGCCACAATACTGTCGAAAATCAGAGACAGGAATCGATGGATCAGACTCAAGGATGCAGAGACAAATCTAACTACACAGAAGCCACTTTATCTTTCACAAGGCACCAAACACATTTACCTGGAAAAAAAAATAGCCTTTCAATAAATAGTGTTGGAGAAACTGGCTTTCAGCTTGCCAAAGTCTTAACCTAGACCTGTAACTATCTCCAGGCACTAAATGAGAACTAAAGGAGAAGGACTAGGAGGATAGGGCGGTGGTCTAAGCACCTGCTTGCCAAGCTCAAGCGCCCAAAATTGATGCCCGGTACCACGTGCCTTGCCAGTCCTAAAACACTGGGAGTGACGTGCCAGCCACCAAAACCGGACATGGTAGCCTTGCATGTAATGCCAGCTCTGGGGAGGCTGAGTCAGGAGGATCACTGAACTGCGCAGCAAGACCTGCACTTACTAAATTAATTAATTAACTATATAAACATTAAAACAGAAAAAATTAATCTGCTGGTACATAGAGTAGGTAGGACAGTTGAGGATATCGATCGCTCTTACGCAACATAGTTCTAGAAACTTTAGCCAGAGCAATTAGAGAAAAGGCAAAGAACAACAAAGATATAGATGCAGATTTAGGCCAAGACTTTACGAACAAGACCCCAGATGCACAGAAAAATCACAATCAAACAGCAACTGGAATCTCATCTGATTAAAAGGCTTTTGCAGTGCCAAAGAAACCACCGACCAAATGAAAAGACAGCCCACAGTATAGAAAAACAATTGTCCAGCTGTTCCTCAAAAGACTACTGGATAGAATATATAGAGAGCTAAAAAAAAAAAAAAAAAAAAAAAAAAAAAAAAAAAAAAAAAAAAAAAAAAAAAAAAAAATCAGGCCACCAAATGTAAAGAACCAGTCCGAAAGTGAGCATTTGAAACGATCAGATATCCTAAAGAATAGATATGGCAAATAAATACGTGAAAACGTTCAACACCATTGGTCATTCAGCAAAGGCAAACCACCACAGCACCAGGAGCCTATCTTAGCATGGGAGGAACAGCCACTGTCAAGAAATCATGCAAGAACAGGGCTGTGGGGAAAAAGCCACCTCCACTCTTAGCGGGAAGGTAGGATGGCGCAAGCGGTGTGGAAATCAGGATGGAGATTCACCAAAAACAGGGACGAGAGGATCCGTTCCACCCAGTGAATCCCTTTCTTCATGACTTATGGAAAGAAGTAAAAACATCATACCACAGTGACATATGCAGGCCCGTTCTCAAGAAGCATTTGCTGCTCCCAAACCTAAGAATCAACCCAAATGCCCATCAAATGAGGAACAGATAAATAATATGTGGGTGTTTTGATACATTGAACAACTTCTGTGATGCAAAAAAAGGATAAGATTGAGACACTTCTAGCTCAGTGTGTGCATTTTTTTTTTCAAATTAGCAGGACAGATTCAATAATTAATACATTGCATATTGTTTTCGTAGTGGTTTTTTGTCGTACAAGGCACATTCTTGATATTCTACTTACAAACACCACTAGAGCAGATGCCTCTAATCAATGAATTAAGAGAATGTAGCTGTATACTCTTCTTATTTTTTAAAGCTGAATTACAGTACAGTTTCAATAATTAATACTTTCTGCCTTGTCATCTTCCTAGTGGTTGTCCATAGTACAAGAAGCTGAAGAATATCCTGTCCAAACACTATTAGTGCAAATCTTGCTTCTCATAGAATTATACAGAAGTACTGCATATTTATCCTAACAGTACTGTTTATACAAACACAGGATGGTTCTTCCTTCATCTCCCTTTTTTTTGTTTAGTCCTGTCCAAGGTGGGCATTCCATTCTCATTCAATTATTATAGGTGCCTAAACACAATGAAATAATCAAACACAGTCAAGCAGTGCAAAATAATAGTGGGCTATCTGAAGAAGTTGTTGATAGAGCCTTCTACAGCTCTACATATTATTACGGCCCCACATTATATACCTCATTTTTATACTTTTCTGCTGCATGGTTAAGACCGAGATAGAGCAAGACCTACATAACAAAAAATGTAGTTTTTGGTTCTAATGAGGTCAGTCAAGTTGCCTCAGGGTTTATCCTGTACTCCTGTACCTCATTCTGTAGATCCATTGTCTGTGTCAGCCATGTGGATGAGTCACAGCCATTGTTCGACCAGTTTGCTCTCTGTGAGAGCCTGAGAGAAAGTTTTCTCTCCATGTGACTCTCCCCAGGCACACTGTAGATCATCTATCACTTTCTGCTGTGGTTTCATAATCTCCTTGATCAGAAACTTTTGGGAACAAGTGAGTTCCATGATGTTACAGTACAGGTTCTCCTATGTCCTGAGTCTTCACTGACCTTGAAAGGCTAGGGCCAAAATGTTGGCTGACCTTGCAGCCACAGCCCTTCCATTTCTCCAATTTTTGATTTGTGAACTTAGGTTGTTAACCATCCAGAAGAGAAGCTGGTTAGTACCCTGTAGCATATGCTGTTCAGTTTGCCCTATCTGACTAAATTCTTTCTAGCTGTTGTTATACATTTCTATTTGTATTTCTTCTTTTGACTTCTTAGACTAGGAAGACTATACGAGATTGACACATGTGTGTCTGGGTTATTTCACTTATGACTATATGTTCAAGTGTCATCCACTTCCATATAGATGCTTCAAGTTTATCATTCTTTATAGCCGAGTAATATTCCATTGCATAGAAATACCACATCTATTTCCACCATTCCTCATGTGATGGACATCTTGGTTGTTTCCAAGATGTTGCTATCACAAATTGTGCTGCTATAAACATAGGTACACATATATCACTATGATATGATATTTTCAGTTCCGCTGGGATAATTCCCAGTAGGGAGATAGCTGGCTTGAATGGGATTTCCAGTCCTAGTTTTGTGAGGAGTCTCCACACTGATCTCCATAATGGTTGCACCATTATTCCCACCAGCAGTGGAGAAGAGTTCCCTTTCCCCACAACCTCTCCAACATTTGTTGTTGGTTGATTTCCTTATGATAGCCATTCTTTCTGGAGTGAGATGGTATCTCAGTATTGTTTTCATTTGCATTTCATGGATGGCTACTGATGTGGAGCATATTTTCATATATTTATTTGCTTCTTTAAATTCGTCCTCTGAGAAGTGTGTATTCATCTCAGATGCCCATTTCTGGATTGGGTCCTTAAATTTGAGGGCCCTAATATATCTTAGTTCTTTATATATTCTAGAGAGCAGACCTTTGTCTGAGTGCTTATTAGTTAAGATTTTTTCTAACCTTGTGGGTTGCCTTTTCACTGTGTTGACAATTTCTTTTGACATATAGAAACTTCTCAAGAAGAGTTGATCCCAGTTGTTAATTCTTAAAAGGGTTTCCCGTGTGAAT
The DNA here is from genome assembly GCA_004027165.1 of Ctenomys sociabilis. NCBI lineage: Eukaryota > Metazoa > Chordata > Mammalia > Rodentia > Ctenomyidae > Ctenomys > Ctenomys sociabilis. The sequence goes on from PVKA01038661.1 coordinate 17,343, forward strand.
ACAGGTTTGTTCATGAACTCTTTGCTTACCCTCTGTCTTCGAGGGTTCCTCCCACTTTCTCTTCTAGGAGATTGTTTCTGTTTCAATGTTTATATCTCTAATCATTTTTGACTTTAGTTTAGGGCGTGGTGATAGAGCTGGGTCAGGTTTTAGTTTTTGGCATGAGAAAAGCCAGGTTTTCCACCACCATTTGTTAAAGAGGTTATCTTTCTTCCAGTAAGCGTGTTTGGCTCCTTTGTCGAAAATCAGATGGCTGAGTGTGTTCTCAGAGGCCTCTGCATCTTCTGATCTATTTCATTGGTCCTCAGGTCTATTTCATTGACAATACCATGCTGATTTTATCACAATGGCATTGTCATCTAATTTCAAGTCCAGAATTGTGATGCTTCCTACCTTGTCTTTATTGGCCAAGACTGCCTTTGCTATTCTAGGTCTTTTCTGGTTCCAAATAAATTTTAGGAACTATTTCGCTAGGTCTGGGAGGTATGTTGGTGGCAGTTTGATAGGAATTGCATTAAATCTGTACAACAACTTTGGTAGTATGGCCATCTTCACGATGTTGGTTCTTCCTATTGAGGAGCAGGGAATATCTTTCCATTTTCTGAAATCCTCTATGATCTCTTTTCTTAGAGTTTGTAATTTTCCATGAAAAGATCTTTGACTTCCTTGGTTAAGTGAATTCCAAGGTAATTTCACTTTCCGTGGTGCTATTGTAAAAGGTATTGTTTCTATTGTTTCCCTTTCACTGTGTTTGTTATCTGTGTTTAGGAAGGCTATTGACTTTAAAGTATTAACTTCGTATCCTACTAGGCTACTACTGAATTTGTGTATCAATTCTAATAGCTTCTTGGTGGAATTTTTTGGGTCTTCCAAGTAAAGTATCATGTCATCTGCAAATAGTGATAATTTAACTTCTTCATTACCTATTCTTATTCCTTTTAATTCTCCCTCTTTTCTACTGGCTGTTGCTAATGATTCCAATACTATATTGAATAGGAGGGGTGAGAGTGGACATCCTTGTCTTGTACAAGATCTAAGAGTAAAAGATTTCAGTTTTTCCCCATTTAGAATTTTATTAGCCATTGGATTGTCATAGATGGCTTTTATGAAATTGCAGTAGAGGCCTTCTATTCCAATTTTCTGTAGGGTTTTGAACATGAGGGAGTGCTGGATTTTGTCAAAAGCTTTTTCTGCATCAATTGAGATGATCATGTCGTTTTTAGATTTCAGTCTATTAATATAGTGTATTACATTTATAGATTTTTGAATATTGAACCATCCTTGCATCACTGGGATGAATCCCACTTGGTCATGGTGAATGAACTTCTTGATGATTTGCTGTATTCTTTTTGCTCAGATTTCATTGAGGATTTTTGCATCTATATTCATGAGGGAGATTGGCCCATAGTTCAATTTTATGGTTGTATCTTTCTCTGGTTTTGAAATCAGTATAATACTTCCCTCCAGAAATGATTTTCAGAGGACTGCTTCCTTTTCAATTTCATTGAAGAGTTTGAGAAGTGCAGGGATTACATCTTCTACAAATTTCCTCTAGAATTTGACTGTGAATCCATCAGGACCTGGGCTTTTCTTTGTCAGCAGGCTTTTTATTAAATTTTATATTTCCTTGGCTGTTATTGGCTTATTGACACTTGTTATGTCTTCTTGATTAAGTTTTGGTAATAGCGTGTGCATATTGAAACCATTCTCTTCCTGCCAATACATTGGACACACAAGTGTGGACATCACTTTGGACCTCTGCTGTGACAAACCAAGAGAGCAAATGGAAAGCAAAAAGAACCCAGTAGAATCATGTACAGGTAAAATTCCTTAAAAAATTATGAACAGTATGTAGACTACTGAAGTGTACTTATCAGCTTATTTAATTTACACAAATATGATATTTTGGTTGACGTACCAAAATCACAAAAATAATTTACTTTTCACTACACAAAGCAGAGAAAATGATATGAATGAACTGAAGCTTCCCCTTCACTAACTGGAATACAGTGCGGGAAGCATTTAGGGACCTTGCAAAATCCAGTAATCTGGAGCAGTAACCTGGAACACAATTTTTTTCTCTGTGCCATATTCTTTTGATGTTAGTTCTCTTCGGTCATTTAACTTCAAGTTCAAGGAAAAAGTGTTTCTAATCTCGTTTCTACTATGATGAGAATTTTCCTGGTCACACGGAAGGGCTTCACACACTTTCTCCATGCTGCATGCTGGCGATGGCAGAACACGCTGAGTGAGCACTCGGGCAGTCACAGGCACTTCAGTCTCATCAAGGAGGCTACATGATGAGACTCCCCTCGCAGAGACTAAGCTGCGCACACACGCCTCGTCCTGGAGACGCAGAGCCCTGAGCACTCTATCCTGCTGCAGATGCAGATGCTCCAGGGAATCCCCTTGCCTACTTCTGCAGGCAGTGCCAATTTAGCTCTGTTGGTTTCCTACAAACACAAAGCACACTTTATACGCCTGGGCTCCCACAGTGCTCTGCACTCTTTCCAGCCGCTGCCCCCACCAGGACATTTGCATGTGTCCCCAGGGAGGACCTCCCCAGCACCTGGGACATAAAGGCTGGCTCTCACTGTGTCTTCCCTGAGCAGGACTCTGCACTTCAGCTTCTCACCATGAGGCTCCCTCTTCAGCTCCTGGGGCTGCTGCTGCTCTGGATCCCTGGTGAGGATGGGGGAGATGAGGAGGGGCAAGGAGGACACTGTGTCCT
>PVKA01038662.1:0-20074 GCA_004027165.1 Ctenomys sociabilis
ACTGCAGAAAGCAATGAAGAAGGTGAGAAGGGAGGTGATCAAGCAGAGTACAGGGGGAGACAGGTGCTCAAGTCAAGACAGCTGCACCTCCAGTAAGATGCACAGGAGTCAAGGGGTGGCCACTTGAAAGAAAGCTTTTACACACCCACACCCGCCTATAAATCTACTATATATATATATATATATAGTAGATTTATATTTTGGGGCCACTATTTTAGCATACCAGTCCCTTTACTCAATTGCTAACTCAACCTTGTGTGCAAGGTCCCCCATCCCCTGTGCAGCCTCCCCTCCCCCACTATTTACCAAAACCACAAATTCTAAAGATGCTGACAGAACAAAGCAAACCAAATGAAATTCACTTAAAAAAGTACTTGGGGTTTTCCAGCTCTGATTCCTCTGATCTCAATCTGTCTCTCCCTCCTTCCCCCTTCTCCCTCTTCCACTCCCCTTTCCACTCTCTTTCTCTCTGGGTATCTTTCTGACCCTTTTTTCTTATGCAAATAATGTGTCTTTGTCCTTTTAAGTTTGATCCCTTTAATCCTTTACTGGGAGCTGCATTTACCATTCGCAGTTGGCTGCAATGTAGCAGTGTTATACACACTCCAGACACAACTAAATAAATAAATTGGTAGCTGTAATTTTAATACCATTTGGAGAGATGCTGTTGGAGAATTTAAATGGTACCTTTTCATAATGTACCCACTTAATATTTAACAAACTGGGCTCTCATACACTCTGAGTAGGGACCTTCTATGGTGCCTCACTAGGCCAATATCTTGTTCCCCAAATTCAGGTCACAAATGCCCTCTTCCTACATTTATTTCTTGTAGATCTTACCTCACTATACCAAAGTGGGCTATCAGCAAACTGTAAACATCTGAGAATTGGTGCCTGTATTGTAAATAAAGTTTTATTAGAACACAGCCATATTCATTTGTTCATTAACTCTCTATGGCTATTTTCATGTTACAGTGGCAGAGCTAAATGACTGAACGGAAATCATATGGCCTACAAGGCCTATCAGACTCACTACTGGCCCTATACTGGAAAAGTGTGCCCAATCCTGTTACTTGTGATCGTAAATTTGTCCACTTTCTATTGGCTATGACTTCAAGGCAGGGATTACAAATTACATTTCTTCCTTTTTTTTTGTATTTTATGACAGGTGTACAGGGTCTCAAGTTCTGGGATTAGAGGCGTAGGCCACCATGCTCAGTCTCAATCACCCAAGGGCCATGTGGCAGGCCAGGGGATGGAACTCCTGGCCCCTGCATCTGCCTCAGCAGGCACTTTAATCCACTGAGCTATTTGGCCAGCCCTTACAAATTACATTTCTGAACTAACACTATATAGCCAGAAATGTTACAGATTTCTTAAAATGTTTTATTTTCAGATAGGGTCTTACTAAGTTGTTAAACTGCCTAGGTTGGGCTTGAATTTTCAATCCTATTGTCTCAGCCTCCCAGAGCACTGGGATTACAGGTGTGTATCACCACGCCTACCTTCAAAAAGATTTTCTCAAAGGGACAATAGAAAGTGTTTTAGGAAAACTATGCACATGAATCTTTATGAGTAAAATCTAGCTTTACTAGTTAACAGGTATATGCTAAATGAGGTGAAAGGTTTGCTAAGTTTCAGTAAGAGCATGAGTTAATGCCTTATTAAAGGATATTAGTCACACTACTCGTGAGCTGCTTCATAACTCTTAAAGACAGCTACTTCTGGGTGCCTATAACTCTGAAACTAAACATCAAGCCTAATCACAATTTCCAAAGATGGTTGGTATTTTACTTTATGATACTTAACTTTACTGGAATTTAGACACTTAGATGGGCATAAAATCCTCCCATATTTTTAAGAGATCTTTTGCAAATGGGAAGGAAAAGGAAATCTAGATGTTGAGAAGGGAAAGGAAAATTTAAAGAATTAAAATATGTACATGTAGACCAGCGACATAGTTCAGTGGTCTAAGTGCCTGCTTGGCAAGCACAAGGACCTAGTACCCCATGCCGTGCCAGCCACTGAAACCAGGCCTGTAATCCCAACACTGGGGAAGCTAAAACAGGAGGATCACTACGAGTCTGAGTCTAGTGAGTGAGACCTGTACCAAATACATAAATAAATAAAAAGACAAAAAAAAGTACACATACCTAGTCTCCCTGGTAAATGTTATCAGTAAGTAATGCAACCATGTACTAATATTAAAAATAATGAAATCATCCCATTTTATTCCAACAGTGCTTTTCCTATCTAAACCTTAGAACCTTGTGTACTGCCTTCTGAGTCAAGTTTAGAACCTTAAGAACTCAGTCTTCTCAATCTGTAGCACCACAGATGAGAAGATTTAACATGGTATTAGATGAATTTTGATTTAACACGACACTGGATGAATTTACCACATAATTTACTAAGCAGATGGGCATGTAATTTATTTCCCCGAACAAACTATTTTCGGGGAGTGGGTTAGGGGAGGATTCTACCAAAACTGATGATATTCATCAAAATATGCTGCATACTTTGGAAGTAAATTAAAAAATACCAACATTTTTGCACAATTGCTGATGGCGGTAATACCATTCCTTAAAGTTGTAATTTTGAAGGGATTAACCTTTATTGTGATGAAAAACAATAGCTAAGAGCAACACTTAACAAAAATTGTCTGAAATAAATATGACTATCTTGAGGCTTGGATAAAAGATCTTGGGCCAGAGAGATAGCTCAGTAGAATAAGCACTTGCCTGACAAGCCAAGATCCTGAGTTCAATCCCTGGTACTATAAATAAAATATCTTATAATTAAGTGCAATTTAATTTCATACAAAAACATAAAATGGTTATTGGGTTACATATAATGGTTTTGCTAAAATCTGCATGCATGTGTACATATAAAAACCCCACAAAATGAACAAAAACTTTAATGAATAATGACCACATAAAAACTATCAAAGTATATAAACAGTTTAGTAATGGAATCCAAATATTCACTGCTAATATATCTTTCCCTCTAGTTCAGGACATAAAACTCAACCTAGTAAAAACTGAGATCTCTAATATCAGGGATTTACCTAAACTACATGAAGTTGAGTATGTAAATTCCTCACTCATGCAAGACCTCTTCGGTTCTTGTGTCTGCTTTATTCAGGCCCTGGTAGGTAATGCATCAGATGCGATCTCCATCACCCTCCCTGCTCTAAGGAATGCAAACTGATGACGAGATCAGTGGGTAGTGCACATCAGGCATGAATTTCTCACGCTACCAAACAAGTGTGGCAAATCATTATAGGCCCAATTCTCTCCCTACTTATATGGGAATTTCTCTAGTAAATTCCATCAGTATCTGCAGCCTTCCTCTACTAAATGAAATGTAATAGAACCAATTTACTTTTTCAAAAGATTTGTTGGAGCATCTGCTTCAGATTAACATGCTATTTTATAAAGGACAAGGTAAGAGTATTCTTTGACTCAAACCTTCAGGTAAGCTAGCTTTTTTTTCTTTTTCAAATGATCTCAGTTTTGATTTATATTCTTGGCCGCTGTTAATTACTTTTAGTTTCTTGACTTCTATACACAGCTTATAACTTCTATCCCCAACCCCACAAAGTCAAGCAGTGCATTTTCTGTAATAGGTCCATGTATAGCCTTTATTTCACTATAATACTGTTTCTGCTATAAAAGAGAAAAGCTGCTTAAAGTAAAAAGTATAAAGCTGATACATTATAAAGGTATGATAAGCAATCTCCGATCAAAGTATTATCATGTTTCTGTTAGAAAACAAGACTTCTTCAGCAGACAAACCGACTTCACTGGTGATGTTAAATTTCTTACAGTGAATATCACAGAGCAGAGTATCTTCAAGCAGAGGCTTCAGGTAAGGCTGCTTGTGTTCAAGTCCCAGTCCTGACAGTGGCTAACTAAGAATATTGGGTAAGCTATTCAATCTCTTTGTGGGTTAGATTTCTTCACCCACAAAGTAGTATGCACCTCACAGGGGTACTGGGATGATTAAATTGGATAATACTGTGCAATATTATTCATATGAAGAGCTTTGTATAATGCCTGGCATATGGTAATTTGGGAGATTCATTTTAACATGTTGTATGTTAATATCTGCCCTATCTGGTCAGACACGGTTCTGAGCACCAAAATACCGATGGGAACACAGGAAAAAGAGCAGAGAAAAGAGCAGAGCCTCGATGGTCTGGCAGAGAAAACAAGAGATGGAAGAGACAGATCAGACCAGTCCAAGCTCATTCTCGTGTCAGAGTCCTAAGTACAGCAGGAGTCCTCAACAGCCGATCAGGCAGGTGTTACTTAAATATAATAGATTTAACCTACCTGTCATTCCCTCATTTTTTTTTTTATTAACTAAGAAAATTAACAAAAATGATGTAGTTTAAGGTATACAAACTTGATATATGAATACTGTACATTATGGAAATATCTGCTACCAAAATTAACCCAGTCAACATGTATAATATTACAGTTGTCTTGCTGCTTGTTTTCTTTGTACTTAGCTCACGTGTCTGAGGGTCCCAAGGTGTGTCCATTTACCTACCGATGACTCAAGTGTTTGTCTTTCTGCAGAGTAGTATTCAATGTGTGTAAATTTTACTTTCTTTATACATTCATCTGTTGATAGACACATAGGCTGCTTCCCAGATTTAACTATTATGAATTATACAGCTATAAACACTGGTAGGCATGATTCACTCTAGTGTGACATTAACTCTTTTGGGAAGTTACCTAGGAGGAGGACAGATAAATCAATGGAATTTCTATTTTTAGCTTTTTGAGGAATATTCACACTGATTTCCATTGTAGTTATACTAAATGATGTTCTACTAACAATAAAAAGGGATTTCTTTTTCTCTACAGCCTTGCCAGCAGTTACTTGAACTTTTTCTCCTGTTAAATGTCTATTCATTTTACTTGCCTATTTTTGGAATGGGTCTTTGAGGGATCTTAATTTTGTCAAGTGCTTTACATATTCCAGATATCAGTTTTCTGAGGAAGGCTGACAAAAATTTTTTTTCTATTCTGTAGGTTTCGGTTTTCTTTTCATTCTGTTGGCTGTCTTTTGCTGTGCAGAAACCTTTTAGTTTGATAGGATCCCAATTACTGGCTCTCAGTGCTATTTCCTGTTAATTCTAAATAAAGAGCAAAATAAAAGAGTGATAATAGGAATTAGGGAGATGGACCTTTCTCAAAGAGAAAGAAGATGAAGAGATGTAGGGATGGAAAGGGGAAAGGGGAAGTAAAAGGATTGCAGATGTGCTATGCACAAGTACCAACTCTACACAAGGAAGGTAAATAATATGTAGTGCAAGCTACTAATAAAAAAGATCCACCTTCTTAGTGGATTTCAGGTATATACTGTAACACTTACTATAGTCACACTGCTATAAGTTAAAACCCAACCCTCAACCTCCCATCCCTCCAGCTTCTGACAGCCAACCTCCATTCTGCTTTTAGACCACTTCAGGCTGCACATATAAATGAGGCAAGACAGGGTTTGCCTATGAATGGTCTACTTCGCCTAACATAACGCCTTTTCAGATCCATCCATGGTGTCACAAATGGCAGGACTGCTTTCATTCTTTCTTTCCCTCCCTTCCTTTTTTGTCTTTTTTTTTTTGTGTGTGTGGGGGGTGGTTAATATGTTGGCCTTGAATTCATAAGCATGCTGCCTTGGTCTTCTGAGTGCTGAAATTACAGGCATGTGCCACATGCCTGTACTCGATTCTTTCTTTCTTCCCTCTTACAGTCCATCGTGTGCATGCATGTACACAATTTCTTCATCCCATCATCCTCTGCTGCACACAGCAATTCCATACTTGGCTCTTGTGAATATGATGCCATGGACATGAGCCTTGGTGTACTGATTTCATTTTCCCTGTGGACCAGAGTCACGTGGCAGTTCCAATTCACTTTCTAAGGAACCTCCACACTTCTTTCCAACTGGCTCTTTCACACTCACACCAGCAGTGGATCCCACTTTAATCCTGGCCACAGCTTACCTTCTCTCTTTGACTTACCATTCCAACAGGTATGAGCTCATATCTAACTGTGGTTGGGTTTGCGTTTTTCTAATTAGCTTTATAAACATGTTTGCTGGTCATGTGTCAGTCACCTTTTGAGAAACATCTATGCAGGTTTGTGGCCCTCCAAAAAACAAAATTGAACTGTTTTGTTACTATTGAAATTTACTGAGTTCTTTATGTTCTGGATATTACACCTGTACTTTGCAAACACATTTTTGTACTCTGAGGTTATGTTCTCACTGCTTTTGTTGCCTGGAAGCTTTTTAATTTGAGGCACTCCCATTTGCCCATTTTTGCTTTTGTTGTGGCATATATAAAAGAAAATCAGTCCAAGTCTGTGTCATGAACTTGTTCCTCTGTTTTCTTCTAGTGGCTTTAGAGTTTCAGGGCTTAAATTGAATTCTTTCATTCATATTGCATTTATGTCTATAATGTGCTATGAGTTAAAGGCCCAACCTTATCTTCTGCACGTAGATATCCAGTTCCTCCAATACCACTCATTGAAGATATGGTATTTCCCATTGTATGCAGATGGGACCTCTGTCAAAGACCCACTAAATGAAAGTGCATAATTTACTTCTGGGCTCTATTCTATCACACCAGTCTATATGTTGGTGTTTTTTTTTTTTTTCTTTTGGTGGAACTGGCAACCGAACTCAGGCCCTTGCACTTGCCAGGCAAGTACTTATTTCTACTGAGCCATCTCCCCAGTCCCTTTATGTTGGTTTCTATAACAATACTATGCTGCTTGTTTATAACAGCCTTAGTGTCTACTATGAAACACACAGTATGACGCCTCCAGTTGTGTTCAAGATGCATTAGTTTCAGTGGTTCCATGTGAATTTTGATCATGTTGCACAGCATGAATATTTTAACACTAATTTTTCTAGAAGACCACAGGCTACCTTATTTGTGCCTTCACTTTTAATGTTTCATTAGTTTACAAGATCTTCTACATCTTCATTTAAACTTATTTCTATTATATTTTTGTTACAATTTATAACTAAGATTGATTTTAAGTTCCTTTTCAGATAGTTCAATGTTAGTGAACAAAAGAAAACAGATTTTGGGGTGTGTACTTTTTAACATTTTTAAATTTTTAATTCTAACAGTTTTACGGTTTTCTATATAATAGATCACCTCATCTTCAGAACTCATACTATTTTGTCCTTGCTGATCTGAATGCCTTTTATCACTTTTTCTTACCTAATTACTCTGGTTAGGACCTTCCTTTTATTTAGAGAGGAAAATGAAAGAAAGACACAACCTGTACATTGCTAAGGAATCTAGTATGAAGCATTCTTAAAGACAAGGTAAACATTAGCGGGATCATCTATATTGAACTGCTCCTGACAACACCAATTTTGATGGTCATCCAGTTATGCATCTGATACGTTTATATTTAGGTCTTATCCCAAACAGTGTGCCTTCCTAAATATACAAATTTGAAAAATCCAAAGAATTATGATGGTTTTAAATTTAAGTTCTGTACTAAAGAAGAGCCAGACTGCTTAATAAACTCTGACATCCTTTCTTTAAAAAAACCTTTTTTGGGGCCTGGGGAGATAGCTCAGAGGCATAAGCACAAGATCCCAACTTTGATCCCCAGGCCCCCATGCCACACTGTGCCAGCCCCAAAACCTGGGGTGGTGGAACATGCCTATAATCCCAGCCACTCAGAACGTTGAGAAGAGAATCACTATGAGTTTGAGATCAGCCTGGGGGCTACGTGAGCAAAAGGCCAGCCAAACTATGTAGTAAGACATTGTCTAAATAAATAAACAAACAAAACCATTTTTACTTTACTGGACATTTTAGATGCTCATAGTGCTACCATTCACCATAGGGAAAGCACAACCGTACATGGTATATCTCCCTTCTTCTGTAATCACTCTCCTCTGCTCCCTTCAGCTCTTCTTCCCCTCTATTTTACAAAAGTGTTTTCATTTTTCCTATTTTTTTTATTCCTTCTTTCTTTCCTCCTCCCTTTTTTCCCTTTCTCATTTGAACATTTTCCTTTCTTTTTCATGCGTGTGTTTTAGAGAACAGTCTACAGGGTGTTCAGTGTCTCACTGCCCACCACCACCACACCCAGTCTCAACGTCTCAGCACGTCCCTGGGGTGGGGCCAGTACAGCAGGCCTGTGGCTCGAACCCCTAGCCCCTGCACCTGCTTGCAGGCACTTTAATCTGCTGAGCTATTTGGCTGGCCCTTTTCCTGTTATTTTCTAGTATCTATTTTACACTTTCTGTTTGACATGCCACAGAAACCATGCAGTATTCACATAAGTGTACCCAATTTATTTCATTTAAGAGTATGTTCTGAAGGTGCATCCATGCAACTAGAAATGTCTCAGGCTTATCTTTCTTTATGGCAGAGTAGTACTGCACTGTATGTATCAATATATATATAAAACCCTCACATCTTCTTTGTTTTTTTTTTGGGGGGGGGGATACCAGGGATTGAACTCAGGACCTTGTGCTTGGCAGGCAAGCACTTATTCCACTGAGCTATCTCCCCAGCCCCAAATTTTTTTTTTTTTTTTGGCGGAACTGGGGATTGAACTCAGGCCCTTGCACTTGCCAGGCAAGCACTTATTCTACTGAACCATCACCCTGTCCCCTCACATCTTCTTTAGCCATTCATCTGTTGATGGATATTTGGGCTATTTCCAAGATTTAGCTATTACAAACTGTGCAGCTATAAACATGGATGTGTACATATCAATATGGTATGGTGCTTTCAATTCTTTCAGAAAGATACTAAGAAGAGGAATAGCCGGGTCAAGTGGAACCTCTTAAGTTTTTTTTGGGTTTTTTGGCAGAACAGGGGACTGAACTCAGGCCTTTGCACTTATTCTACTTAGCTATCTCCTGGCCCCTTGGTTCAGTATTTTGAGAATCTCCACACTGATTTCCACAACGGTTGCACCAGTCTACGTTTCTACCAACAGTGCAGAAAGGTTCTTTCTCCCACATAGCCCTGCCAACATTTGTTATTGATTTCTTGATAATAACTATTTTTTCTGGAGATGGCATCTAAGAATTGATTTAATTTACATCTCTTGAAAGACCAGTGATGTTGAACATTTTTTAATATATTTATCTGCCATTTCTAATTTTTTATCTAGGAAGTGTTTATTTACTTATTTCAGATGCCCATTTTTGAACTGGGTCTTTAAATTTGGGGCCATCTGATTTTTTTAAGTTCTTTATATAGTCTAGATATTACTCTTTTGGGGCAAAAGGTTTTTCCTCTACACTGTGGGTTGTCTCTTCCCACTATTGGTAGTTTCTTTTGTTGTGCAAAAAGCTTCTTAGTAAAATGAGATCATAGTTGTTCACTCTTTGTGATAATTCCTATACAATCAGGGTTTTATTAAGGTTTTGCTTATATCTGTGTCTTTAAGGGTTCTATCCTATCTTCCATGAGACTTAGTGGGATATTTGAATATTTAGATCTTGTATCAATTTCAATTTTAGTTTAGTGACTGGTAAAAGTTACAGGTCTAGTTTTCATATTTGGCATGTGGAAAGCCAGTTTTTCCAGCACCATTTCCTTTAATGAAGGTGTCTGGCTCTCTTGTCAAAGATAAGGTGGCTGAGTGTGTCTGGACTTGCTCCTGCATCTTCTAATCTGTTCCACTGATCTTTGGATCTTTTCCTCCCTATTACCATGCTGTTTTTACTATAGAAGTTTTGTAGTATAATTTCGAGTCAGAGATTTAGATACCCCTTGCTTTGCCTTTGTTGCCCAGAATTGCTTTTCCTATTCTAGGTCTCTTCTGGTTCCAAATGAATTTTAGGATTGTTTTTTCTAACTCTTTGAGATATGCTACTGATATTTTGATGGGATTACATTAAACCTGTGTAACGATTTTGGAAGTATGGTCATTTTCACTATGTTGGTTCTTCCTCCCCTAAAACAAAAGATATCTTTCCATTTTCTTTCCTTTTTTTGTACCAGGTATCAAACTCAGGATCTTGTGCTTGCCAGACAGGCACTTGTTCCACTAAGCTATATCCCTGGCCCATCCATTTTCTTTCTCTTCCTCTTTTTTTCCCCCTGTATTTAGGACAGGGTCTACAGAATCTACAGGTTCTCATTTCATAGATTGGACGCACAGTGATTCTGTTTTCGGCCTCCCAAGTGCTGGGATTACAGGCATGCGCCACCACGCCTGTCTGTTTTCTGATATCTTTTTCAAACTCCTTTTTGAGAGGACTATAGTTTTCAATGGAAAGGTCTTTTACTTCCTTCTTTAGGTTGATACCTAGGTATTTTGTTTTTTTCTTTCCTTCTTCTCCTCCTCTTCCTTCTTCAAAAGTGTTGTTTCTCTACCTTTTTTTTCACTGAGTTTGATATATGTGTACAGCAAGGATACTGATTTTTGAGTGTTGACTTTGTATCCTGTTACGATACTTAATTTGGGTATTAAATCTAGAAGTCTTTTGGCGAAGTTAACACTAGAGTTCTTAAAATTTGTCTTTTGGGAGTTTGTTTTTAGTAAGGGTCTACAGGGTCTCAGTACATAGATCAGACTCAGTGATCCACCTGAGTTTAGCTAGCCAACAGCTGGGATTATAGGCTCGCCAAAACACCCAGACTCAAATGCTTTCTCAGCATGCCCAGGGGCGGGACCAGTACCAAATGCTAGGGATGAACCCCAGCCGCTGCACTCTAAAATCTGTTTCTGTAGAGTTCTCTCACATGAAAACTAATAATCATCTAATTCCAGTGATTTTAGGGTTATAATTACAGAAGAATATATGAAGTTTCTTTTTACATTAATTAGTATTTAGTAATACTTACTTGTCAAAGTGCTTAGTTAACAAAATATACTGAACTCTGAAAAAATATGTTAATTATCATAATTATAAGGTCCACAGGAAGAATGAAACCATAGGCTGTAATAACATGCAAACAAACTCCCGCTTTGAAGCATGGAGTTAGCTTTATTTACAACAAAGAAAGAGGTATTAAATATATTCATATTTTACTTTTCAAGAGGAATGATGGAAACTTCTGATAATGGTCAAGCCAAGATGGAGTAAGCCCACTTTTAACCTCAATCACACACTGAAAAATTGTGGACAAAACAAAAAACAAATACTTCAGGGGCCAGCCAGATGATGGCTCAGTGGATTAAAACATCTATTTAGGCATGCCATGCCAGCCTTACCCCTGAGGCGTGCTGAGAGGGCAACTGAGATTGAGCATGGTGGAGTACGCCTGTAATTCCAGTGCTTGGAAGGCTGAACACAAGAAGATCACCATGAGTCTCATCTATGTAGTTAACCATAGACTTTCCATATGACATAGCAATCCCACTATAAGTTTTTATGCAAAAGAAGTAAACTCACTCATATAAAAACCTATACCTAAGTGTTCATAGTAACTCAACTCATAATCACCAAAACTGGAAACAACCCACTTTTCTTTCAGCTGCTGAAGGAGCAAACACAGTTCATCCAGATGACAACATACTACTCAGAAATAAAAACACACAAACTACTGATACAAAGAATAATACAATGACGCCTTATGCTAAGTGATAAAAGCTATACCCAAAGGATCTATGATTCCACTTATGTGAAAAGGCAAGGCTGTAACAGTGGAGAAGTTTGGTTACCAGGAGCTGGAAGTGAAAGAAATATCCTTTCATCAAAACTATGAAAGCATAGCATGAAGGAATAGTGTGCGTGTGCATGTGCATGTGTGTGTTGGTGATGGTGGGGATGACCAAACTGTTCAGTTTTGACTGCAGCGCTAATAAATGATTCTATGCATTTGTTTAACATCACAGATACCTACATCAAAGTAAAAGTAAAATATGTAAGTGAAAGTAATTTTTAAAAATTTAAATAAGTCAGGCATGATAGCTCGTACTTGTAATTTCTGCTGTCTGGGAGGTTGAGGCAGGAAGATTTCAAGTACAAAGTAAGCCTGGGCAATTCAGTGAGATCTTATATCAAAATTTATAAAGAAAACAGAAAGGCTGAGGATCTTGCGCAGTGGTAAAGCATCTTGAGTTCAGTCCCATTACAAACAAACATTAAAGGATGGCTTAGAGCTACAAGCTAATCTATCATGAAAGATGAAAGATTAACACACATATTTTTAGCACTTTATAATCTGTTTTCAAATGAACCCACAAAATTATTTTGGGTCCAAACTCAGGAAAACTAAAGAAAAGCAACCTGACACACAGTAGCTCAAATGAACTTTAGAACTATATCCAGAATGTGGTATATGAATTATGTTCCACATTAAAACACACACAAACATGCTAAACTACACGTGAAGCAGTTTATGCCTCTATCCCAATGTTTCCTTACTTTGGCCAGTTAGAAGCATGGACAATTTGTTAAAAATACATATTCTCAGGGCTGGGGATTTGGCTCAGCAATAGAATGCTTGCCTAGCAAGCTGGAAGCCCTGGGTTCGGTTCTCAGCACAAAACCAAAATATAAACTTCCCCTAAAAAGCAATTCAACCAAAAAATACAGTAAAATCAAGAAAGACCAAAATGAACAAGGCAAAAATACACATTCTCAGGTTCTTTCTTTGGAGACTGATTCAGTAGTCTAGATTAGATGCCAAGAAGCTTTTTTCTAAAGGGTACCCCTCCCTCAAGGAATTTTCACTATCAGACACCTGTAGAAAACAACTGCCACACCTAAGTTTTCCTTAATTTCAAAGTCAAGTAAAAACATTTTGAATGGTCTAGTCAAGCATGTTCTACATATTTTCTAGTATAGCAGGATAGTGACTTCTACAGGAGAATAATCACATCCCAGAAAAATTCGAGAAGATCATAGAAATACAAGAACAAATACTGATCTTCTATATATTTTTACTTTAAATCTCAGGCTTCAAAGGTTTTCTGTTTCAGGAGTATGTTTTATAACATACACAGTGAATCAGTGCAGTGTGATGTACATTGCTTTTCTCCACGGTAGGGTGTGAGCCCAGAAAAAGGAGAAACCACTGCTACAGGGCCCCTGACATACAACAGTTTCCCCTTAAGCTGACCAATTGTTGGTCCCATCCATATTTAACATTTGCCACTGCAGTGCCCACAAAATACCACTCTGCCCATATTTACACTCCAGGAATAAAAGCACCAACATTGCAGAGAAAGGATGTAGTGCTTTTCCTTTACCAAGGTCTGAGAAAATTTTGTTTGCTTTTTAATAAATTTGGTTTAGGGTCTGCAGGGTTTCACTGCATAGATCGGACTCATAGTGATTCTCCTGTTTTCAGCCTCCCAAGTGCGAAAATTACAAGGCAAGCACCACCACGCCCAGTCTCAATCACTGTCTCAATGCTCCCCAGGGGTGGGGCAAGCATGGTACGCTGGGGATAGAATTCCAGCTGCTGTACTCTGCCTAGGCAGGCGCTTTAGTCCGCTGAGCTATCTGGCCAGCCCTGAGAAAGTATTACACTATCCTTAGCAAGAAATCAGGAAGGCCCCTCTCCTTCCCACTGTTCTTACAGCCCAGCAGATATTGGCACTGGCAGGTTCCACCTCCTGATGTAACAACTGTGATTTCAGCCCTTCACAGGTAATTGTTAAGTTTCCATGATATTCAGTAACAGGTTGGTTTTGCTAAGTTACAAATGTGAATCAGACTTTCAAGTTGACATGAGACATCAAGTCTCTGAGGTGGCGAGTGAACCCATCTGGCAGCCACAGAGCACGTCCCTCCACCATTTACTGTCCATCAGGGTTGGGGTCAGGAAAGCCCTCTTCATTTTCTAATTGTTCTCACCAATCATCTACAGAGCCTACTGCAAAGGGTCCCTAGTTCAAATGTAGATATCTCTATAGAGTCTTAGTTCCAAAACAGTAAAGCTGAGGAATTTAGGGTAGTTTTGAGTGGGCATTAAAACACAGTACTATTACACTTAAAGTGAAAGGAACTTAACTGTTATTATGAATCCTAGCCACTAGACCACCAGGGACCCATATGAACTTAACTGTTATTACAAATAAATAGTAAGCAGAATTCACAAATGGAGCACTCAATTCACAAACTGCTAAGGAGGTGTTTAATGTCAAAAGTACTGAAGATATCTACAACACCAGTCAGCCACCTTTACCCGACAACCCTCTAACAACACATCTTGAAAAAGGCTCTTCTTTCTCACCCTCCAGAATATCTTCATAAAGTGCATGTACTCCTTCAGGCACAATCACTGCCAGGGCAGTTCCACAAAGCAGGCCAGCACCCAAAACAGTCACCAGCTTCAGTCGCTCCTGGAAAGAAAACAAGAAAACCCACTGAAAAGGCTGACTGATGAACAGTAAGTAAATAAGTATCTAATACCAAGACAGTAAGTTCCATATTTGCAATCAATAGTGGCAATGGCTAGTAAACAGGAAAATGAATAATACCAAATAAAAAAGACTGAATAGCTGGACGTGGGGCAGCATGCCTCTAGTGCCAGCACCCGTGAGCTAAGGTAGAGTCTCACTGAGGTCAGGAGTTCAAGGACAGCCTGGACAGCATAGAAAGATCATAATATTTATTTATTTGTTTGTTTGTTTATTTATTTATTTCTGCAGTACCGGGGATTGAACTCAGGACCCTGTGCTTGCCAGGCAAGTGCTTTTCCTACTGAGCTATCTCCTTGGCCCAAAAGATCGTAATTTTTTAAAAAAGGAGCAGGTGACAACAATGGAGGAAAGTGTCTACTATCAATGAAAAGGAGAAGTGAACACTCCTGTCCAACACTAGCAGGAATGCAAATCGCTACAACTTAGTCCAGCAGCATGCATGCTGCAGCTGGCTGGTATCACTGAAAACTCTAAATGTTTAGCATCACTGACCTATCAGGATCACTATTCGGTTATTTGCATTTAAACTCTCAAAAATGCAAATTATTGCTTATAATCTTTCTCCTTCTCCTCTTCCCCCTACCATCTCCTACAACCACACTTGCCCTGTATTTGAAAAATTATGTGACTGAGAAATTTCAATTCCAGAAATGCATCTTAAAGAATTTAGCAAAAATGACCGTGGAATTTTTTTTTTTTAATGTATCAGTTACTTAATTAGGTTCTTAGTAGGAAATTTAGAACACTAATTTATGAGAATAAATTTCATTTGTCAGAGCAAAAACACATCGCAGGTAGTCCCAGAGCTGAGGAACAACTTTGATTTTTGCTAACATCACTTTCTGATCCACCTTGCGCTGCTCTGAAATCTGGTATCTCTCTTTCTCAGTGTCAAAAATTTCACCCTCCTGGTGTTTGGGTTTCTGCAGCTTCTTCTTGAAATAAGCATCAGTGAGGTGTTTGTGGATTTTTACTTTGCTGATATCCATTTTTGTAGAGGTGGCAATGACAAATTTCTGGTGTGTTCTTCATAGAGGAACACGATTAAGGCTAAGAGGCCCAGTCACAAGTAGCAAGCCACTGGCCAACTGCTTCAGGAAGACCACTCTCTTGCCTCTGTAATGCCTGGTGAGGGTGATCAAGATGGTACCAGGAGTGGTGCTAACTCTAAGTTTCTGCACATGCTGACTGAGGGGTTTCCTGCCGTGGCTCAAGAGCTTTCGGGGCACATCTTCAGTAGGGTAGTATCAAGGCATTTTTCAAAGCTTAACTACCTGGGTATCTCCATTCGTGTCCCTACCAACTGGTTTTGTGATTATGGCAAGAGTTTTCTCCTTTTTTCTTCTCAGTCGTTGATTCAGCAGCAGCTGTGTGCTTTATCTTGTACAAAGCCTTTCTGGAATACATAGCAGATTGGAGTATCTACCAATTCCTCCAACCAGGACAGGATTTCAGCTGCAGTGGGGCTGCCCCTTCTTGGACTTTTTTGCCTTCATCTTACCCTTTTTATCAGTGCACTGGCAGAAACCTTGGCTTCAGGTTTCTTCTCTTTAGTGTTTGGCTTCTCAAATTTTTTCACCTGCCATCTTGCAAGATGGGAAAGAGAGTGACCATGGAATTTATTAAGACTACAAACTTAGGATAACCTAAATGTTTAAGAAAGGAGAATAGCTAAGTAAACTGTAATACTTCATCATAGTACCATAGCACACAGCCAGGAAAAATTCTGTTACATTATGCTGAGTACTCATGGATAGAGGAAGTCCTGGTGTGCTGATATAAGGAAAAAGCTGGTGGCAAACATTGTGTACCAATATCATATTTATAAGAAAATGCACATGAGGAATAGATAAAAAAGATGTGATATGTTTATACAACAGAGTACTACTCAGCAATAATGAAAGATAAATTCAAGGCTTTTATAGGTAAATGGGTGCAACCAGAGACCATACTCATAAGTGAAATAAATCAGACCCACATGTGTAAGCATTGTATTGTCTCCTTGAAAGAGTAAGCAAATCCGAAAAGTACAATAGATATTGTGAAAGGGAAAGAAATTGCTCAAAAGAAAAGAACAACTGGGATGAGGGAAAGAAGAAAAAAGAAAGAGAAAATTATATATATATATACACACACACAAGATAACTAAGATTGGTTTATTGAAAGGAACAGTTACTGCTTAGCATTTTTTTTAAAATTTTGACCAATTTTGCATACTTATATCTTATAATCTGAACAACTACTTTAAAAATAACAATATGTAATTTAATGACCATTGTTGATTTCCTATCATCTTGTCTTGAAATTCTGTATTGTTTTTAATGCTTTTTTATTTTCTTTAAAATAAAAAATGGAAGGGTTTAATCCCCTGCCCCACATGCTGTGCTGGCCCTTGCCCCCGGGTGCACTGGGTCAGCAATTGGACTGGACATGGTGGCATGTGCCTGTAATCCCAGTGCTCAGGAGACCGAGAAGAAGAGGATCACTATGAGTCCAATCTGTATAGTGAGACCCTGTACTAAATACATTTAAAAAATAAAATAAAAAAGAACAAGTACAGTATATGTTAAACACAAATGTTTTACTTTATAATTTATAAATACAATATATAATTTATGAAACATTTATTATTTATCTACAATGAGGATGTATTATTCATAGTATTAATTTTTTTTTTTTTTTTTTTGCAGAACCGAGGATTGAACTCAGGCCCTTGCACTTGCCAGGGAAGCACTTATTCCACTGAGCCATCTTCCTAGCCCTTTAAAATATATTTAAATGTAAATATGAAAATTATCCTATGGTTTTAATCTAACATAATCCCAACTATATTCTCTTTACCTTGAGTTCTCTAAGACTACCTCCTATCAAAAAAAAGTTTAGGTTTAAAGCTTCTGGAAGCAGTACAGTACTCTAACATGGCACTCTGGGATCTTAAAATTAGGGAAAACGATCTTAGAAAGTGAGCTCTGTGGGGGTCACAGTGCATACCTCAGAGGGGAAATTGTATTTAGCATTCATGAGGCCTTGGTTTGTGCCCCACCTCACAAAACAAAACTACAAGAGGGTAATTATGTATGTTGATTCTGAAAACATGTTTTATGTACTTCACCTTTCCATTTCAGTTCCTTGACACTGGCAAAACACCAGAAGCTCTATTACAGCTGATATGTTACTGAACTCTCAACTATGATGGCAGGGCCCAACCTGCCTATCTATAAATACCTTCAGTATGGAAATAAGGGAAACCTTATGTCCTCCTTGTTTAGGTCAGGGCTGATGTCAGTGGTAGAGACCTGCATCTCACTGTGTCTAATGAAAAACAGAAAAGTACAGCTGCAGTGGCAACACTGACTGTGGCGACACAGGCCAAATGCCACCTTCCCAGCAGTCAAGCTACCATTAACCACAATGACACTGAGTATTCCAAATGAGTTTGGTGGCTCACACTGGCTGAGGAGACAGAACCGAACCCAATCAATTAACAACTCAGTACCTCAACCTTCCTCCTGTAAAATCAGAGGATTTCTCACGTCATGGGAAGATAGGATGCAATGTAAGAAAGTGACTGGAGCATTCTGGAAGGCAGACAGCAAATGTTGCTCCATTACTCTTTAATACTGAGTTACTCTACAATTCTTTGTCTTTTCTAAGTTACTAAATTCCCCCAAAACACTGCTATCAGTGTTCACTTAAGACAAACTATCAGAGCAGGAATGCAAGCAAGATGCAAGAAGCTCTCGCTCTGCAGGCTCCTGGGAGCTGACCTTGGCCCAGGGCAAGTAACAGACCTGAGGTTATACCCTACACCCTCCCTCAGGGAATTAACCCCTCTAGGACTGTATAGAGGGAGGTATGAAGCCTGCCCCTCTTCTCTCAAAATTCAGGATATTTGCAGGGCCATTCAGCTTCAGCACCACCTTGTAAGGTGAGCTAGGGTCTTGCTGCAACTGAATTACACCCACTTTCCACATCTGCTGTATGCCTGCTCGTTCTCTCACAGGGGTTGTTCCCAGTTGTTCTCACAGCCCCACTCAAGTTCCCCTCTGGTTGGGTTTTGTGGGGAACTCAATCTAAGGCACTGACAGAGGACATGTAGTTGAAATACAAAAAATTTCTACAACTCAGTAATGAGACAAAGAGCCCAATAAAATATGGATAAAGCACTAAATGGTGTCTCACAAAAGATGACAGTAGCCAACACGCCCATGGAAAGGGGTCTCACTGCACAGCTTGGACTGTTAGTGATCCTCTTGTTTTCAGTCTCCCCAGCGCTGGAATTACAGGTGTGTCACCATGCCTGGACTCATTCACTGGCTCAGTGAGCCCAACACAGCATGGGATACTGGGAAATTGAACCCTATTCTCTGTGCTTGCCTGTAATTCCCAGCACAGGCCAAGCACTGAGTCCTGGGTTCGATCCCTGGCACTGCATACCAACCCACCCCAGGGAACTCTGAGCAGGAAACCGAGTTCCAGCATGGTAGGGCACCCCTATAATCCTAGCCCTGGGGAGGCTGAAAATAGGAGGATCACTAGGAGTCCAAGCTGTGTAGTGAGACCCTCTTCCAAATATATTTTTTTAAAAAGTGATCACAATCTTTATTATTGCTATTATTTTATTGGGTGTGGCCAGCACAGCATGCAGGGGATAGAACCCCGCTCCCTGTATCTGTCTAAGCAGGCGATTATTATTATTTTGGAGAGACAGTCTTGCTATTGTCATCCAGACAGTCCTTAAACTTGTGATCCTCTTGCCTCAGCTTCCCAAGTGGTGGGATCACTGGTATCACCACAGCACCTGGCAATGTGGGTCACGTGTCCATCAGTATAAAAGAATGGATAAACTGTGATAATATTTAAACAATGAGATACTATTTCAGGGATAAAAAAGGCATAACTATTGCTACTGACAGCAACATGAAGTAATCTCAAAACATTTTCCTTTTGTCAGAATGGACGAAAACCTTACACATAATAAGCATATCTTCTCTTAGTCCATTTACATGAAGAAGAAAAATGAGCCACATGAAACATCTGTCACTTCCAATCTTCGAAGTGGCTGCCCTGCATGACTCACCCAGAACATTACAATGCCCTGGGAGGTGCCCAGGGAGCTGCACCCAGACCCGGGAGTGTGAACACCATTCCCTGCATCAAGTAGTTATTGGCATCAAACTGCTGTATCAAGTGCAAGAGACCAGATAGATTGCTTTTTCAGATGATGAAAACTGCCTAAATCTTGAGTTGGATGTGAATTACACTTGTATGTATTTGCTAAAATTGACCAAATTACACCAAGATCTGTATCTTTAACTTCTCCATAAAATTGTTTTTAGTACTGAAAATTGAATTTAAGGTTTTCACGCTGAACTGCATCTCTGGTGTCTTTTGATTTGTTTTGAAACAGGATCTTGCCAACATATTCAATTAACTGCTTAGGCTGGGCTTGAACTTATGATCTTTCTCCCTCAGCCTCCCAGTGCTGAGATTTCGTGTGTGTCACCGTGCTGGGTGTACAGATTTATCTTTTTAAAAATGACCTGAGCCGGGCATGGTGGCGCATGCCTGTAATCCCAGCACTCAGGAGGCTGAGGCAGGAGGATTGTTGTGAGTTTGAGACCAGCCTGAGCTACAAAGTGAGCTTAAGGCCAGCCTGAACTGCGTAGTGAGACCCTGTCTCAAAA
>PVKA01038663.1:0-20088 GCA_004027165.1 Ctenomys sociabilis
AAAAAAAAAAAAAAAAGAATCACTCCTTCCTAAGCACCTTGATCTTACTCAGTTATTTTGCTTTTTAGAGTTTCTTTAGAAATATCCTACATGGAGAAAAATAAAAGAACTATATTTTCTAATGGTTCCCTCTAGTATTGAGGTTCAAATGTTCTGAAAATTTAGTATAAAGTAGTAAGTTTGGTAGTTTAACCTTGACTTAAAGCACTTAGATTTATGTATCTTTTTAAAAATTTCATATATACTGTCAACATAGATTGGCTGTGTATGTGCAAATGTCCAATATAACACAAAAGGTTATAAAAGAATGTGAACTAATATAATCTTACTTGTTATTTTAAGTAGATTATATGTATACATTTATTTGAACATAAATTTGGTTATTTGTTGAAATCAAAGTAGAAGCATAGGAAAGATATATAAGAAACTACTAAGGGTGGCTAAGGTTCATGATTAGGAAATCACCCCATATTCTTTTTTTTTTTTGCGGAACCAGGGGATTGAACTCAGGCCCTTGTGCTTGCCTTGGAAGCACTTATTCCACTGAGCCATCTCCCAAAGCCCCCCATATTCTTTATCAAGTTTCCTTACATGGCCATATAGATATTTATCATTTAAAATACTACAAATGTCTAGCATGTTAGCACTTCCCTGTAATCCCAGCACTCAGGAGTCTGAGGCAGGAGAATTACTGTGAGCTTTTAAGGCCAGCCTGGGCTATACAGTGAGACCCTGTCTCAAAAATAATAATAACAGTAGTAGTACTTAATAAAACAAAGTTTAAAGTATTTAAGTGACTACATTATTTACCATTCTGGAAATAACCAGCCTTCCTAAAGTTGAAAATGAAGAACTGAGAGTTGTCAATGTTTAATTGAATTTGGCCTTTTATGGCAATGTCTGAATCCTCATTAGTTATTCAGTCTCCTGAAGCTCTGGTGAGAAGCATCAGTGCAAAAAACCCTCTGCTAGTACCTTTATTTGAGCAAATAACTGTAATTTTCACATCAGGAAATGAGAACACATCCATCCTGCTGTTATGGAGCACCATGCACACAACTTAAAGCACATGGCTTTTAGTTTAGATGTCTTCAGGGCCCTTCCCACGCTGTAGCTAAGGCACATGAGAAGATTCTTCTGGACTTGTTTCTTAGAGAGGATAGTTGTCCCAAGGTGCCTCTGGTGTTTCCCAAGTATCCTGCTAAATAAAGAACAAAGAGGACTGTGGACTCCTGGGGAACTTTTTCCATATCTGAGTCCCTTTAAATATCTCTTATTTCTAAGGCATCAATTTCTTCTGTCCCCAAACTGTTTTTATCGCATATTATTTATATAGTGATAACAATTATTTGCCTTAAATGTTGCCCGGGGCTCCCTGGGATCTCTACAGATTTAAGTGCTGTGTCAGGCAGAGAGGCTCCCATGAGTCCGCCTGCTTCTTCCCACTGCCAGTGAACACTGGGCTCCTGCACGAAAAGGGTAAGGGCGGCACCCAACCAGCCAGGGAGCGCAACTGCATAGCTCTGAGACATTAGCTAGGGTGAGGGAGAAGCTCAGCAAAGGCAGCTTGCCCTGCAGGGCCTCAAAGCCACACAAGAGGATCAGATGGAGTCACACACAGCACCCCTGAACCCTGGTGATGAGCTGGCCTCTGGGCCCCAGATCAGATAGGGCCCTGGGCTATTATCCACTAATCACACAGGCTTTTGGGATCTACCTTTTGAGGACACCAGAAAATTCCAGCCTAGAATTTGCTTTTGGCAGTAGTGAGGATTGAATTTAGGGGTCACACAACTCCATCCCAAGTGCTTTTTGTTTTGAGACAGCATCTCAGTTGCCCAAATAGGCCTTGACCACACAATCTTCTCTCTTAGCCTCTGAAGTAGATAGGTTAATGGGCATGGGTTATTGTCCCTGATTGGATTATGCTTTGAGCTCAAGGCCACCCTGAGCTACATAGAGAGACCATGTCTCAAGAAACAAAACCAAAAAGCAGAGTAGCATCCCATGAAATTGTGAATAAATCACACTAGCAGACATGATTTTTTCTTTTTCTTTCTTTCTTTCCTTCTTGCTTGCTTGCTTGCTTTCAATAGTGGGAAGAAGTTGTTAGCTCTCTGAATGTCCTAAATTATGGGTAGCTCAAAAGAGAATAACCATAAGACCTAGCCAGAATCATGACAGAAACCCAGAAAGCAGTGAGGGGTTCAGAATACGCTGTTCCAAAATGCAGAAGTCAATCATGAAGATTATTTGTCCTAAAATTCAATAGATACAGGCAGGGAAAAAAAAAAAAAAAAAACCTTTCTCAAAGCATCTCTATCTGATTAAAAGCAGCAGCTTTTAGAAACAAGGCTATCATAAATCCTCTAGGGAAATTTCAAGGCCTGAAGGAGCCAGACCACTTACAGTTGTGTAGACAAACATTACCACAAATTTTCATTTATTTGTTCTCCTAAAAACCCCTTTGCCTTTTGTAAAGAAACTTTCTTTTCTTCCAACAGGAGCCTTTTCTCCTCAGCATCTTTCCCTTAGTCTGATGTATAAATCTCAAATTTTAACCACCTCCTCCAGTTATTTGGCACACTAACATGGGCATCAATCCATAGGTCCCAGAGCCTGAAGCCAAATACAGTAAAAGTTCTTCTCTACAAGAACTGGGTGAGGAAAGGGTCCAGTGAACAATTTCCTCCCATTCCTCAAACAAGAGGATTCTCATATTGAAACCTCATAATTAAGGAACAACTATTAAGAATATGACTTCCTATTACAGTGCAATTCAATGGCTTGTTTATTTATTTATGGCATTTATAGATGTGTAACTCAATGATTGATTTCTGAGCCAAGCAGCATTTATGATAAAAACACCACCAAAACAAGTTTTGAAGCTGAGAGTGCTGGGTTCACACTCTGTTGTTGGCAGTTTCTCCAATGTTTGCAAAAGCCTGGCTCCCTGAACCCTATTTTTTCCATCTCATCAGTATAGACACCACATAGCTCAGTCTCATGCTGAAAGAAACAGTTTGATGGTCAAAATTATTTTAGAAGGAATTCCTATCTTTGCTTGCTTTTTTCAAAGAAAATTAAGCTGGGTGAGTTGGTGCATGCCTCCAGCTCAGAGGTAGGGTAGAAGAAATGAAAACAGGTAGATAAGGGACGAGGAAACCCAACTCCCCCCCATTACATTTAATATCTCAGATACCTGCTCAACTCTGCCTGCAGCCAGGAGCATTTGTGAATTGTCTGTAATACAAAATTTATCAGTCTTAAATTTCCCTCATCTATCTCATGTGCCTTTGAAGCCTTAGGACTCCAAAAATGCTAAAGTGACTTTCAGAGTTTCAGGAATACTCAATTGCGACCTATCACAACATCCAGTTCTAGACCTCTCAGGGCAATGTCAAGATTTTTCCAGACACAAACACTCCAGGAAAAGCAGAGTACCCAGGAGAGTATCACTTCCCCCAAGCAGGAGTAATTATTCCAGGACAAGATCTGAGGCAACCCCTCCCAGGAAGAACAGTGGACTCCAGGAAACCTAATTGCCTCAAGCCATAAGGACCTTTATTCATCCCAAGATAGGAAACTACAATTGAGTTAATGACCCACCAGATTCTGGCCCCCCTCGGCTAGAGCATAAAAGCTGGCCTCATGCTTTTCTGAGCAAGCCAGGTTGAACTGGCTTGAGTGTGAGTAGCTCAAGCTTGAGTCCTTTTTCTAACCTCCTTTTCTGCTTAATGATCTACCTATACCTCACACACATTCAAATTCCTTTTCCATAGCAAGAGTCAAGAATCTACTCAGTCTGGTGTTGTAGTGCATTCCTACTGTCTGGAACACTCTAGGCAGCTGAGGCAGGAGGACCTCATGTTGTAGTCCAGCCTGGGAGTTTTTGATTTAGCCAGACTATCTTTCAAAACAAAAAAAAAAAAGATTGGAGCTGGGGATACAGTTCAGTGGCCTAAGTGCCTGCCCAACAAGCACAAGGTTCTGAGTTCAATCACCAGTATAAAAAAAAAAAAAAAAAAAAAAAGATAAGGGATGTAGCTTAACGCAAAGGCTCTAAGTTCAATTCCAAGTACTGGGGAAAAAAGGGAACCTACTTGGTGGAGGTCCCCATCTTCTCTTTGGGGAACCCCCTCAAGCCCCAGTTACTCAAAGAGGATCACTGTGTCCAGCCTTCTGGCAAGACCCTTCCATCAGAAAAATTCAAGAACTCAAACATTCTAAAAAGGACCCAATTTGTCACCCATAACAGTTTTTAAATGTTTTATTTCCCCAAATATAATACATTTCCTAATTTCCACAACTCTCTCCTGGATCCCTAGCCTGTTCGCCTAGTGGCTTATTTATATCCTCTTTCACTATATACCCCTCTTTCAAATTCTCAACTTTCATTATGTATATTCTTTTGCCATTTGTTTTTGAGATAGGGTCTTTCTATTTAGCTCAAACTGGCCAGGGACTGGAGAGATAGCCCAGTGCTCTAAAACATCTGTTTAGGGACTCAGCGCAGAGGAGGCTCATGTGGGACTTCAAGCAACTGCAAGAGGACTCACCTGTGGGTGTCAGTGGCGCACCATCTGAAAACAACATCATGAAGTGGAATGCAGTTATATTTGGAAATCTTCTTGTTTTCAGACCAGAAGGGACACCATTTGAAAATGGTACTTTTAAACTAGTAATAGAAATTTCTGAAGAATATCCAAATAAACCACCAACAGGTTTCTATCCAAAATATTTCATCCAAATGTGTATGCTGATGGTAGCATATGTTTAGATATCCTTCAGAATCTATGGAGTCCAACATACAATGTATCTTCTATCTCAACATCAATTCAGTCTCTGCTGGATGAACCTAATCCAAACAGTCCAGCCAATAGCCAGTCAGCACAGCTTTATCAGGAAAACAAGCGTGAGTACGAGAAGAGAGTTTCAGCCATTGTGGAACAAAGCTGGAATGATTCATAATAGACAACTGGTCTGTTCATCTTTCTGTCCATCTTCCTCTTTATCATTGTGTATAATTTACCTCCCAGTAGACAGGCTAACAAATTTTAAGTGCCACAGGTTTTAAGGATTCTGCAAAAAGAAAAAAAAGTCCATTTAGAACTATAAAAGCTTGTGTATCTTGATTAATATACTTTTTATTGCATGGTGTGAACTAAGTTATTGCTGCATAAATTTAATATATCCTCTTTGTATTTTTTTTCCAAGTGTATAATGTTGGTGTGGAGTTTTCATGACAGAATATACATATTTTGTAAATCTGTACCTTTTTCAAATATTGAATACCTTATTTTTGAATTCTTTAGATTTTCAAATTGGAGAAAAGCACCTAAAAGTTTTTATATATGAATATTACACATAAAGCTGTTAAAATACATAACTTCAGTGCAAAAAAATAAACAAACAAAGCATCTGCTTAGGCAAGCTTAGGCAAAGCTCAGGGACTGTAGTTTGATTCCCAGCACCACCTGCTGTGCCATCCCCAACCCCAGAGTGGGCTGAGACACACACACACACACACACACACACACACACATACACACACACACACACACAAAAAAAAATTAAAACTGGCCTAAGCTCACTATATAGCCAGACAGTTCTTAAACTCACAGGGATCCTCCTGCCTCAGCCTCCTCAGCACTGGAATTCTAGGCATGTGCCACCATCCTTCACTATCTATATTTAGTTTTCTATTTTGTGTTCCAGCATCCCCCCAGAATGGGATTTATGCTGCTTTTCTTCCCAGTGTTCTAATCCTGACTCACAAGAATGAGATTGGAAGGCAGAAATTTTTTCCTAGTTTAAAAGAAGAGGCAAGAACGAAAATTTGAAAGAACAAAATTCTCTATGGAGAACAGTAGAAGGAAGGAGAATGGAAAGAGCACTCACACATTAATAAACCTTGCACATGCAATGACTGCCTAATTCTATAAGAGCTTCCACACATGTATGATGTGACATTTTCCTGATAATCAATCTCCACCACTCAACCATTCAACAAACTTGAATTTTTTATTTATTTATTTATTTATTTATTTATTTATTTATTTATTTTTGAGACAGAGTTGACTATGTAGTCTCTTGGACTTGAAGTCACTATTTAAGGGCCAGCCAAATAGCTCAGTGGATTAAAGTGCCTGCAAGCAAGCACATGGACTAGGGTTCAATCCCCAGGCCTGTTGAACCAGCCCCAACCCTGGGGCACACTGAGACAGCAATTGAGACTGGGTATGATGATGCACACCTGTAATCCCAGCTCTTGGGAGGCTATAAACAGGCAGATCACTATGAGTCTGATCTAGTAGTGAGACCCTGAATACCCTGTAGACCCTTCCCTAAAAATACCAAAAAATAAAAAAATAAAAAAATGAAGTCACTATTTATTCTACGCTGGCCTTGAACTCATGGTGATCCTCCTGCCTCAGACTCCCTAGTGTTGAGATTACCCGTGTTCACATTTATTGAAAGCCTAGATACTACAAATATGAGTGAGTAAAACATGCTCCTTTAAGGATAAAGTTAGAAATCTAGCCTTGAGACAGGAAAACCAGTTTTAAAACTGCAATTGTTCAAACTTGGACAGGAATTGAACTAGGAAATGAGAGAAAGATTGAAAAAGAGTAGAATTGTGGATTGGATTTGAGTAATGTTTACCAGTGAAAAGTGGAAAACAGAGGGCTGAGTTTCATATTTATAGCCTGGTTTGAGAGAAGACTGTTTTGAAGAAGAAGCTGCTTCAGAGTCCAGAGTGCTAACCATTACACCATGGAACCTCACAGGAGCTGCTTCTATTGATGATAGTTTCAAGTACCAGAAAAATCTTCACATGGCTGCAAACGAAATGCTGTTCTTGAACTTGGAAAAGTGGTTAAGTCTGTTCAACACACTTCTACCACCAACCCAATTGTGCAGGGAGCCCCTGAGGGGTCTAAAACTTGTCAAAGTGAGTTTTGTGCTGAACTGCTTATGTGCTAGAAATGCAAGTTTGTTAAAGAGTTTCTTTCTCTCCAGTACTAGGAATTGAACTCATAGCCTCCTTCATGCTAGACAAGAATTCTACCACTAAACTACATTCCTACCCATTTTTCATTTTATTTTGAGACAAGGTCTCATTGAGTTGTCCAGTTGACCTCAAAACTGTGACCCTACTGCCTCAGCCTCCTGAATAGCTGCATGTACCACTGTGCCCACTCAGCTATATCTTAGTTATTAGTTTGTAAGATAATGATAACATTTACCTAGCTGCTAGAGACTGTAGAAGGTCACAGATCTTTTTTTTTTTTTTTAAAGTATATATTTTAATTAGAGAAAAATAATTACTTTATATAAGCAATGCTAAAATCAAATTTGCTGGTCACCCAAGGCAGGCAAGGTCTCTCTGTGTGACCCACTCCTCCAGGGCTTTGCTGTCCTTGCCCTTCATGCTGAATGGCCCTGGGGGCTTGGTCTCTGGGCAAGCTTCCCAAGCTCCATTGTATCCTAAATGTAAACCTTGTCCTCACTGGTGGAATCCTTGTCATGGAGCTCCAGAGCTTTTCTTGTGTGTGGCACAGAGAGGTCTGTCCATGTCCCCAAGTCACAGTGGCCATAGAAACCAGAAGCCTTTTTTTGAGACCATGTCTCAAAAATAAACACTGAGCATCTCCTATCCTGAAGTCAGAAAAGGTCCAGGAGAACCTTCTTTCACTCTCTGAAGCTGTTCTCTAAGAATAAACTTTGATTTAGGGAAAATGATAATCAATAGAATAAATAGTAGAATAAATAGTGACTTCATTTTTTTATTTTTTTATTTTTTGGTATTTTTAGGGAAGGGTCTACAGGGTACCATCATCTCTACTGCAGATGTACATGTGGTCAAGATGGGGTTGTAATCCTGAAACTTCTCAGAGTACGCCCTTTGAGGCAGGAGATCAGGGCATGGAAAAGACTGGCTGAGGGAGTCAGCAGTGGATGAGATTTCCTGAAGGTTGTCCCCCAAAAAGGGTTCAAGTGTTGAAGGTTGGCCCTCACCATGGCATTGTTGGACAATAGTGTAACTTTTAGAGGTGAGGTTTAATGCAAGGTGATTAGATCTGCTGGGAATGGTGGCACATACCTGTAATCCCAGTACTCAGGAGGCAGAGGCAGGAGGATGACTACAAGTTCAAGGCCAGCTCGAATTACAGTCTAAAAAATAAAAATAAAAATAAATAAATAAAAACCTAACTCAGACACTAATTTAATGTCTTCCAAAGGCAAAATCCCTAACTAAAGACTCCCCTTTAGACTCTACCTCTGAAGGGTTCCACACCTCTTCTACAAACTAAGAAGTACTCTCCAAGATATGAATCTCTGTGGGATAAATCATAGCACCATGGTCTGCTTGAAGCATAGTTGGTAATTCAGAATACTTTGAGTCAGGATTATCAGGTGATAATCACATTACTTTCCAAATCATTGCAGTGGTCATGGATCCTAGAAGATTATTTCCAGAGATAACTTAACCTCAAATGCATTTCACCATACATAGTCATTATAAAGATTGATATGAAAAATGCACTATTTGTCTAAAATTGCAACACATGTATATTTTATTTGATAATTTATAGAAAGTTTCTCATATTTACAACTATGCTATGAATAACTATGCCTACTTATTCCCATTTAATAAATAAGGAGATAGGTTGAGCAGGATTAACTGACAATTAAAACTGAGTTTTATTGTTAATTATTTTTGTCCTTTTTTTTTGTCTTTTTTTGAGACAGGGTCTCATTATGCAGTTCAGGCTGGCTTTAAGTTCACTTTGTAGCTCAGGCTGGTCTTGAACTCACAACAATCCTCCTGCCTCAGCCTCCCAAGTGCTGAAATTACAGGCATGCGCCACCACGCCCGGCTCCAAAACTGAGTTTTATTGTTACTTCAATGCTCAGGGTTGAACCTGAGAACTCATGCATATAAGCCAGTGCTCTACCACTGACCTAGATCCCAGACTACAAATACAGATTTTAAGTGGCAGAATCAGGAAAAGTGAAAGCTAGAGCTCCACA
This sequence comes from Ctenomys sociabilis, assembly GCA_004027165.1. Taxonomy (NCBI): domain Eukaryota; kingdom Metazoa; phylum Chordata; class Mammalia; order Rodentia; family Ctenomyidae; genus Ctenomys; species Ctenomys sociabilis. The sequence continues at coordinate 9,040 of PVKA01038663.1, forward strand.
TAGACAAATAAGAATTAATCACACACACACACATACACGCACACACACTTTTAAAATAAGAAGTTGACTACATACTGCTTTGCTGGTCTAGACACGACAGTATCTTTGAGTTCAGAGCAGTCTGAATGGAGTGCATGCGGGGAGGAAGGGCATGAGGAGGGCCACACTGCTCTGCAGGAGTAGGGACTTAACATCAGGCCTTTGTTCCCTGGTGGCACCTTCAGTCTTCCAACACTTACTGATACTTTCTTTGATTGAACTTCCCTAAGGCTTATCTCAACCCTTTTCTCAACTAGGCCTTGACATGGACTTCTGTGTCCTGCTTTACATTACTCGGCTTTAGTAAAATGCCTTCCAAAAATGACAGTTGTGGATCTTCCTCCTCCTTTTCACTAGAGATCAGAAAAACCTTCGGTGTGAACTAACATTAGGCATCCTATGTATAGCCTACAGAATAGTCAAGGTGACACTCAATACAACAAAGACTCTCCTACTTCTCTCCTATTTTTTTTATTACTAAGACAGAATTTCAACACATTTAATTAACCTAATTGTCTTTTATTTGTGATTCATGAACTAGGTCATATCTGAACAAAAAATAGAGAGCTGCTATACTAAACATGTTGGAATACTTTGTTTTTATACATTAGCATGAATAGGAACAAGGGAACAGCATAATACCAAAAGAAAGAATAGTTAGCATCAGGTTTTATCAGGTTATTTTCTTATTAGGAATTAAGTAAGGTAAAGGGGACTACCTTATCAAGCTAAAACTAGCCTGTTTGGGAGTTTGACTTGTTTCCTCTCCTGTTTTCTAGAAAGGTCGGGTAAACAACTTAGCTTTAGTTTGGTGACATGGAACTTTTGTTTTGTTTTATTGAGACAGGGTCTTTCTATGAAGTTCAGCTTGCTTCAAACTCACTGTAACCCAAGCTGGCCTTAAGCTCATAGCAATCATAGCCTCCCAAGGGATGGGATATAGAATTTTAACACGAATGACTTCATTTTCATTTGATTTATTGGGGCCTAGTGTTGGAGCTCAGTTCAAATCAATAACCTACTGTAAACTTTAACCTTGGCTAAATCTTGATAACAACTCTATCATCTTTAATGAACAGAAGTCTTCTTCATTCAAAAAAATTCACAAAAATTCAAGTGTTGACATTTTTTTTGTTTGTTTGTTTTTTGATACAAGGTCTCACTATGTAGTCCACGTTGACCTCCAACTCTCAGTGATCCTCCTTTCTCAGCCTCCTAAGGCAGAGCTTTGTGCATCTCTACTGCAACCTCTCTCTACCATACTCTGTAGTTCAAATGATGTCTGGAGTTTCCTACTGTTCTATTGTTTTTAGAAATTTCTAAGCCTGGGGATATGCTCCTGTATGCACACACACGCGCGCACACACACACACACACACACACACACACACACACACTGCATGTGTGGTCTAGCACAGAATAAAGTTTTTGTCAGGTGAAAGAGCCACTTTTAAAACAAAAACAAACAGAAAGAGAACCACTTGTATTCCTTTGACTTCCTTTCTCCAGAAACCATTAACCTACTAAAATAGCTTTTAATTTAATTTTTAAAATTTATTTATTACAGTGTCTCGCTACACATCGTGGATTCTTTTTTTGCAGGGGGGAGGGTGGGTCAGCTCAGCCTGCCCTGGGGGGAGGGGCTGGCATGGCATGTGATGCTGGGGATCGAACCGCGGTCCCTGAGAGCTTACCTAAGCAGGCGCTTTACAATGCTGAGCTATCTTGCCAGCCCAGCTTTTAATTTTAGTATAAATCAGGATTTTCTTACAAGATTTCCTTGGGAGTCAGAAGAAAAAGACCTAGGAAATAATTCAAATGTCATTATTCTTAAAGGGAAGTTAACTTATTATGGTTACTAAACTTCTTGCTTATAATTTGAAAAGTTGGATATGTTTGTTATAAGAAAGATAAAATAAAAATGACCCATAATTTCACCATCTAAAGAAAACTACCATTAATATGTGTAAATTATATTACTTTTCTACTGATCTATATCAGTAGATTGAACCTATGTCCTTCACATTGAGCTATATCCCCAGCCCTTTTTATTTTTAAAACTTTTTTCATTAAAACATATTTCCTATACATAATGATTATATTCATTAGGGGGAATTTGTACCTGTTCATATTATATCTTACTTCTTTTTTTTCCATTTCCCTCCACTCCCTTCAATCTATCCTGTTCTGCCTCTGCCTCCAGAATTACAGGTGTGCTCTACCCTGCCCAGCTTTATTTTATTTTTTTAATTTGAGACAGACTTTTACTAAGTCACTAAACTGCCCAGGCTACGCTTAAACTTGTGCTCATCTTTCTTCAGCCTTCCAGAGTGCTGGGATTACAGGCATTCATCACCATGTCCAGCTTTACTGTTTTTAATGAACTGTTCCCATTTCTAACAATATAGAAGAAAAACTTGAATTTTGAGTTGTTCTGTTTCGTATCCTATGGAATACATACATACACACACATACATTTACTTCTTCTCTGGCTTTCAGTTGTGTCAAGTTTTCAATATAGTATAAAAAGCTTTTTTTTTTTTGTCTTTTTTTGAGACAGGGTCTTACTATGCAGTTCAGGCTGGCCTTAAGCTCACTTTGTAGCTCAGGCTGATCTCGAACTCACAACAATCCTCCTGCCTCAGCCTCCCGAGTGCTGGGATTACAGGCATGCGCCACCACACCCAGCTTAAAAAGCTTTGATGAGTGCTCTTATACTCCATGTTCATGCCCCTAATTTCTTATGAGAATAAATGCCGATGGGTGAATGATTAAATCAATGGTACAGTGCTTGCACTATGTATTTAAAGGATTTGGATATGAATTGCTCAGCAAGGGCCAGGTTTGGTGGTGCACACCTGTACTTGTAGCATTCCTGAGGCTGAGGCTGAGGCAGGAAAATCATTTAGAGACCAGCCTGGGCCAAAAAGTAAGCTCAGGTCCAGCCTGAACAGTACAGCAAAATCCTGTCTTAAAAGAAAAACAGTAACATGCATGCCATAGGTTCACTCTCACAAGATTAAGAAAACTATCCTGGTGTAAGACTTACATTCATCTGTAAATTATTCTAAATATACCTCACAGTATCTAGAATTTCCATTACAAGATTAATAAGATGGGAAGCCTTGCTTTATCCCAACTTTGTTTATCATAATTTTAATTATTTTAGTCAGTCTGATGTTAACTATTGGCCTGAAATTACTTGCTTTGGTTGTTGCTTTTTGTTTTTGAGATCAGGACTCTATGTAGTCTAGGCTGGTCTTGAACTGTGACAGCCCTCCTGTCTCAGCTTCCTGAATGCTACAGTTATAATTGTGCATCACCGTGCCCAGTTATTGAAATGATTCCTTGTCATATTTTTAGTTTCCTTTAAATAAATAATTTTATTCACACATGTTTTATTTATACACTATATATATTTGGTGTCTTAAAGCCACAACTATATTTTTTCATATATATATATATATATATGACAGTCTTAAAAACTCTGTTAATATCCATGTTCATTTCTAAGAAGGAGACAAAACAAATTCAAGTTTTTATTTTTATTTATTTTTTTTGGGCGGAGCTGGGGATTGAACTCAGGCCCTTAAGCTTGCCAGTCAAGCACTTATTCAACTGAGCTATCTCCCCAGCCCCTCATCTATCTCCCCCCCCAGTTTTTAAAACAAAAAAGCATGTCATATTACAATGACTTTACATAAATGGCTATGTGTGTAACCTGTACAATTTAAACTGTTTAAAAAACACATACTATAAGTAACAGAATTCAAATGCCTAAGTGTACATTCTTTTCTGTACTATATTTCAGCTGATATTGTAAACTAATGACTTTTTTTGAGCTAATGACTTTTAAAAGGTGCTAATACCAATTTTGTCTACTGTAGCAAGATACCTTAAGTTACAACAAAATCTTAGGAAATAAGATTGCATAATATGTTATAGAAATACCCTACTCTTTACCAATTCCTACCCTCCCCTGCCCTTTCAAAATCATAAGCCGCTCTCTTCTGTGACAGGCAAATAATGTAAGAATTATGAAAGCTCAATTCAATTTTTGTAGTGTATCTCTTGTTCCACTGTCTGGCTATTCTGTCATGTCTGGCTCTGTTGACCATATACTGATCTCAGAAGCTAAGCAGGGTTGGGCCTGGTTAGTACTTGGATGGGAGGTCATATACTGAGTGGCAATACTTCCCACCACAGGTTTGGCAGGATTACAAGTCTATAAGAAGTGAGCAGATAGAAAGGAGGACTTTAGAGGGTGGGGAGATGGCTCAGTAGAATAAGTGCTTGCCTGGCAAGCACAAGGACCTGAGTTCAATCCCCAGTTCCATCCATGCAGCAAGAAAGACTTTAGTGCTGGGCTCCAATCACCCCTTAGTATATCCAAGCAAGTAACTCCTTGACTGTCATATTATAGTGATAGATGCTTGTCCGAAATGTAACCTTTTTTTTTTTTTGCAGAACCAGGTGAAATGTAACCTTTGGAGGTTTGAAGGGATATTCTGGAGTAAAAGTGATATCCATCCAAAAAGAACATACTTCCTTCATACCCAGATCCTGGGGGGTCCTAAAATGGCAGATCTCCACTCACAGATTTTGTCACTTTTAGGACCAGCACTGCAGTTGGGTGGAGGGTATAGAGTGTTGTCAGCCAGCTCCTTCTGAATCCTCTTGGTGCAAGTGGAGAGAAGCTTGGAGTTTTTGCTCATGCTTACTTTACTCTCCTTCTTCTTGGGGGTGTTTGTTTCTTTCTTGGTTTGCTTTCTTTGTGTCTGGCTGCTCCGTGCCGCCCTGGCAGCTATGTTGTGTCTGGGCCCGGCCACTCATGTCTGTCTCCATGAAAGAGAAGCAGAAGTACAGCAACAGCAACTATTAAACAGGCAATGGCCTAATTTTTTGTATTTTTTGAGGCAGAATTTTTCTATGTAGTTCAGGCTTGCCTTGAGCTATGTAATTCAAGCAGGCTTCAAGGGGTTGGGGAGGTAGCTCAGTGGTATAAGTGCTTGTCTGGCAAGGGCAAGGTCCTGAGTTCCATCCCTGGTACCACAAAAAAAAAAAAAAAAAAAAAAGCTGGCTTCAAACTCATGGCAAACCTCCTGCCTCAGCTGCCCAAGTGCTGGGTTCCCGAGCCACCAGGTGCAGCCTGAGCACTTTTTATTGTTTATTTGAAGTAGAGGTCTAGCTAAGTTGCTAAGTTACCCAGGCCTGGCTCAAACTACGATCCTCTGACCTCAGCCTCTCACAGGAGACCCATGCCCAGCTTACAAAGATATTTTTGAGAATATCTGATATTTTTCTGTATTCTAAAAACAGAATTTAAAGCCGGGTGTGGTGGTGCAGGCCTGTAATCCCAGCACTCGGGAGGCTGAGGCAGGAGGATTGTTGTGAGTTCAAGGCCAGCTTGAGCTACAAAATGAGCTTAAGGCCAGCCTAAACTGCATAGTAAGACCCTGTCTCAAAAAAGACCAAAAAAAAAAAAAATAATAATAAAAAAAAAAAATAAAAACAGAATTTAACCCAAAGCATTGATCACCAACTACCTAAACATACATTAAAAAGACATTTTGAGCAGATGCAGGGACAGGGGTTAGATCTCAGAGTGCTGTGTCAGCCTTGCCCCCAGGGTGTGCTGAGACAGCAACTGAGACTGAGCTTGGCGGTGCATTCCTGTAATCCCAGTATTTGGGAGGCTGAAAACAAGAGGATCACTACGAGTCTGATCTGTGTAGTGAGAGCCTCTGCTAAATACATAAAAGAATAAAAATGTAAAAAAAAATTAAAAAGACATTTTGAATATGCATTTTTTTTCAATGTAGTTTGGTTGTTGCAGGTCTCACTATGCAGCTCAGACTAGTTGTGATCCTCCCTGGCACTACAATTACAGGTGTATGCACCACCATGCCTGGACTCCATGACCAGATCAGCCCACCCTGGTGGCAGAGCTGGCGTGGCATATGGTGTTTGAGATAGAACCATGGTCCCTGCACTTGCCCAATCTTGCCTAAATTAGCCAAAGCAGGCACTTCAGTCTGCTGAGCTATCTTGCTGGCCCCTGCAATTTTGTTTTTAAAAGTTATTTTAACGGTCTCCATAAAATGCAAAATATACACATTATTATTTGGTTCTTAGTCCTTATGGTATTATTGTTATTCTTGTCACTGTTATTAATATATTTGCAACATATTTGATGTTTTACAAATTAGCTCATCTCTACATTTTTTCTGGGTTATATATTATGTTCAAATTGGGTTTTTTTTGTCTTTTTTTTTTTTGAGACAGGGTCTCACTGTGTAGTTCAGGCTGCCCTTAAGCTCATTTTGTAGCTCAGGCTGGTCTCGAACTCACAACAATCCTCCTGCCTCAGCCTCCCTAGTGCTGGGATTACAGGCATGCGCCACCATGCCCAGCATTATGTTCAAATTTTAAGAGAATATAATTATTATTACCATTATTATTTTCAATTCTGAGAATTGAACCTTGGGGGGTGCTCTACCACTGAGGTTCATCTCCAGGCTTTTTTTTTTTTGTTTTGTTTTGTTTTGAGGCACAGTCTTACTAACTTATCCAGGCTGGCCTCAAATTTTCCACCCTCGAGCCTCAGCCTCCCAAGCAACGGGGATCACAAACATACACCATGGTGCTCGGCTCATATTCCCTGTTAAAATATCCTTAATTACTACTGCTAGATTCTTTAACATGGCAAATTTCTGAAAGTTGAGGTAGAAAAGTGAGACAGATGAAAGATGAAATTTTGCCAAATATTATTTAATTTCAGCAATAACTATTTCACGATCATTTTCACAGAGCAGTTGATTGTCAGCTCCAGGCAATTCCTTCACTGTGCCAGGCCACAGGTAAACATTAACTAAAGCCTCAGATTCATTTTCAGAAGGGCCATTTTACTCAGTATCCTCCCAACCTACATAAATGAAGGGTGAATTTGAGTAACTGCCACATCTGTCAGTTTGCTTTGTTTTGGACTCCACTTGGCTATTCCTACTTTTGTCTTATTTCTCCCATCTTTGTCTTTTAGCTTTTCTTCTTAACCACGATTTTTCCCCCATTTTTCTTCCTGATAAAAGTGCCTCTAGGCATGGTGATTCTTGCCTCAAAGATGTTTATTGTGTAACCAGTGCTGTGCAGGCCAATGGTTGCATGCACAACAATCTCAAATACTGTATCAAGATCACAGACAAACACCCTACTTAAAATGGAAAAGTTCACTGAATGCCTTTGTATCAGACAAAATGCCTTCACTTGCACCTGTCTTGTTTATATCTAATTATTTTATCTTGGCTGACAGTAAATGAAAATCTACCACAAATTGGACACAAATAATTAAGATCCTCCTAGACTGCATGCTGAGTAAGTGACTTCTTTCCCTGACAATAACATTTTAAAGTAGTAATATGGTAAAGAACTGGGCAGGGTGTGGTGCAACATGCCTCAAATCCCAGCACTGAGAGGCTGAAGCAGAGAGCTCAAGACCAGGCAGGGCTACAAAGTGAGCTCAAGACCAGCCTGTATCGCATAGGGAGCCCCTGTCTGAAAAATAGAAAAAACAAAAACAAAAAACAGCCCACAAAGAACTTAGGGCCACATGCACATTGGGCAAGCATTCTACACTGACTTATGCATGATCTCAGCTCTAGAACTGCCAGTTGTTATGTGAGTAAGTGATTAAAACAGCATCCAAACAATAAACTAAAAACCAAGTAAGTACAGAATGGAGAGAGGACAGAGAAGGAAAAGGATAATCCTTTCACAGGTAAACCAAAATTTGATCCTCCTCTAGGGTAGAAGTTCTCTGGCTCCAATTCCTAATGCCCTCATGTTGCAAAAAACTGTCACAGAGCGTACTTCCTCATGAGGCCAGTGTTTCTTTGGTTCAAACAGGCCAAACCTGATCATTTCTAAAGTAGAAATGTAAGCCCATGTTTGCTACAAACAAAGATCAGCGACTAGTTTGATAAACATGCAATCCACCTACCTTAACTATCAAATTCATTCTCTCTCTCTCTTTCACACACACACACACACACACACACACACACACACACACACACCCAGCTCAAATACTTCTAGAAAGCACTTATCCTATGGAAAAATCTTATTTTAGAAAAATTACACAAAAAAAATCCCAAACATTTAAACTGGTAGTTATTCTCAAGGAAGAAGAAAGATGTTACCAGAGAGAAACAATCAAGAATCTTCTGAATTATAAGCAATATTTTATTTCTTAAATCAGAAATACTTGGAGCCAAGAATGGTGGTGAGCACCTTAATTCCAGTAGTTGGGAGGCTGAAGTAGGAGGACTGCTGTGAGTTGAGGCTAGCATGACCTACATAAGGGAGTTCAAGGCCAGTCTGCATTACATAGTGAGACCCTGTCTCAAAAACAAACAAACAAACAAACAAACAAAAAAAAAGAAGAACTGCTGTAAGTTCAAGGCTAGCCTGGGGCTGCATAGTGTTTTAAAGTCAGCCTTCACTACACAGTGAGATCTTGTCTCAAAAAAACAAAAACAAAGAAACTAGAGGGCATGATGGTTCACACCTGTAATCCCAGCACTGGGGAGGCTGAAGCAGCAGGATCATTGCAAATTCAAGAGCAGCCTGGACTAGAAAGTGAATGCAAGGGCAGCCTGAACTGCATAGAGACCCTGTCTCAAAAAGACCAAAAAAATCCTAGATTGTAAATTGTTCTATTATTACTCTTTTTCAAAGCTGTTTATAGATGTGGTATATAAGTTTTATATTTTATATAAATCACTTGAAATTTAAAAACTTCTAAGAGCAGATATAATTTTAAGTTATGTTTACATTAGCAGTATTATTAATAACACAAACACAAATAGATTATTTGTTGCAATAATTAGAATGAACATTAACGGCTGAGGGTGTGGCAGAGCACTTGTCTAGTACTTATAAGGCCCTGGATTTGATCCTCAGCAGTGCAAAACATAAATCAGTACAAAACATAAATCAGTACAAAACATAAATCAATCAATCAATTAATTAAAATGAACATTAGTTCAAACATGCTTAATGGAATATTATTTAGTCATTTAAAATATGGCTAGGTGGACTGGAGAAATTGCTCAGTAGCATAAGCGCTTCCCTGGCAAGTGCAAGGGCCTGGGTTCAATCCCCAGCTCCACAAAATAAATAAATAAAAACATAAAATAAAATATGGTTAGGTACGGTCCTGTGAGATAGCTCAGCAGAATAAGTGCCTGCTTAGGCAAACCCATGGCCAGGGTTCAATCTCCCACACCATATGCCACACCAGCCCCACCAGAGTGTACTGAGCCGGCCACCCAGACCAGGTGTGGTGGCATACGCCTGTAATCCCAGTGCTATGGAGGCTGAAAACCGGGGATCACTAGGAGTCATGTATGTTGTTTTTTTCTTTTTGGCGGAACCAGGGATTGAACTCAGGCCCTTACCCTTGCCACTTACTCCACTATATTGGTTTTTTTTTTTTTTTTCTGGTCTCACTATGCAGGCTGGCCTTAAGCTCACTTTGTAGCTCACGCTGGTCTCGAATTCACAACAATCCTCCTGCCTCAGCCTCCTGAGTTCTACCATAATTATTTTTTGAAAAAAAAAAGGGGGGGTTATGTTTTTTGTTTTTCTACTATTCTATAGAATGGCAATGTTGATTTTAGTAATTAAAAATTTTATTACCAAAAGAAAAAAGATTTTTCAGACAGTATGTTTTGATTCCTGTACAAATTAACTTGGCCAGAAACTCACGAGCTTAAGTGTCATTTTATTTTATTTTATTTATGAGCAGAATAGATTTATTGAGGGAAAGAAAGCTCCTGTCTGAGAGAGTGACAGGAGGGGGTTCCCGAATGTTATACAGAAGAAAGATTTCATAGGAAAAAAGAAAAAAGTCAGAAAACGTTTTGTCCGCAATTTCTGTCCCTGCACCTGAGAGATCAGATGCCTGGTGCTTAGTCAGACTGCGAGAGTTTGCCAAGAAGTTGCCTCCCCTTTTGGCTCCTGTCATTGGCCAGCCTGCCTTTCCATCACCCACAACCTCCAGTATCTGGGCCGCACACATCTCACAGCCAGGAGCTGACTAATCCTAAAGATGGGTGGCCTGTCAGGCAACCTTTCACACAGTGCCCGTGGCCGGCCCGTTGCACATTATGTTTGACTGGGAATGACAAACGCCCGAGGTTTACATTTGACTCCGGTCAGCTTGTGGGTGCCAGCAGCTTAGGCATGTAAACATCACCCACTGCCTTAGAAAGACTTTGACGTTATGTTCCTGGCTCCCTAATATTGGGTAACACTGAGAAGGGGTGGAAGGGAAAGGAAGACCTATGAGGAGCAAGCAGCAGCAGATAAGGTTACAGGCTTTTAACCCCTTCTGCATTATTTATAAAAGAAACGAAAAGCTGAACTTAGGGGCTGTAAGTTCAAGTATGCTTAATTTAAGATTTAAAATTTAAGAACTGGAGCAAGCTACTGTTTCTTTTAATCCATTAATAACAAGTAAAGCTAAATGTATGGAAGTACATTTTTTCAGTAACTAAAATAGGTCAGATGGGGGAAAACAATTGTCCTATTATGAAAATTCTGGTGTAATTTCACTAGTATTACAGCTTAGAATACATTTAATTGGTAGCAATATTACAACAGTAGGTACTCTTGAATTGTTTCATGAGTCTGGGAGCTGCCTTGACCTAAAGCAAAGTGAAAAACAAAAAACAAAACAAAACAAAAACCCCTGCAGCTGCTGTGTATAGTAGCCCACACCTATAATCCAGCTATGTGGGAGGCTAAGGCAGGAGTCCAAGTCCAGCCTGGGCAATTTAGTGACACCTTGTCTCAATAAAAAGTGTTGAGGATGTAGCTCAGTGGCAGAATATTTGCTTATTAGCACATTCAAGACCTGGGTTCACAGCAATATGCAATGTATTAACTATTGTAACTGTCCTACTAGCCTGTTTTGAAACTGTCTCTGCTATTCCTTTCTCAATAAAATTA